>VZSZ01002336.1:722951-746755 GCA_013398815.1 Ibidorhyncha struthersii | reverse complement strand
GGGGGGGGGGGAATTATGATTAAAAAAAATATAAAAATTAAAGGAGGTAAATGGTAAGAGATAGGCACTGTTTTCACTAGTACTCTCAAGAAAGTTCCCACGTCAAGCTACAGCATGTGTGACTCATTATTTTTCATTTGTAACCAAAATGCTTTGATTTAAAAAGAAAGTATGCTAGTATCAAGTATTTAATAGTAAATTGGTGACATATGGAATTTGCAGAGATCAAATTAATCAGCCTTAGTACACAAAACATTATATAATAATAAGGTAGCGTAAGACATCTATTTGTGGATGATTATATGAATCCAAACAGAATTGTAAGCCTGGAGCACATTAGTGTACACTAAAGGTCATAAAACCCTTTCTGGAAGAAGCATTTGTGACATCACTTTTAAGTGTGTCAAAAAGTATGGCTCAAAATAAATAAACTGGAAACTAAGGACAAAATTGACCTATGAAATGTTAAATAAATTTTTTAATACATAAATAGCATTTCTAGACCAATAACTCTGTGCTTTCCTTGATTCATGGAAATAAGAGCTGCTCACTAACAGTAGAGATCTAACATGTGAGATAAACATATGTAGATTGGTAATTAGTGAACTAAAATCACTGGCAAACATCTTTAGACCCAAGGTTTTGGGTGTTGTGCTTTTTTTTAAAAAAAAAAAAAAAACAAAAATCTCAGCAGATGAGGACATTAAGTCCTATTTTTCTCGCTCCAAACCTTTGAGATGCATGTTTTCAATTAAACATGTTAATTTTATCAGACCTCAATGGTAATTCCAGTAGAAGAAGTTCAATTACATGGATTTCACCTCCACCTGGGTGATCCACCATGTTATGTGTCTCAAAAGTTAAACTTACACTGTAGGGAAAACAATTTCAAGAATAAAGGCACTTATGCAGCAGCAGTTGACCTAGGACAAATTTCTTAACAAAAGAGAAAACATAAACAGCTGTTTTGTAACAAAATATTTGTGTAAAAATTTACTCGCATAATTTTATTCTCAACCTAATCCAGGTTACTAAAGTGGAAGTGCTATCCTGGATGCCACAGAAAAGCGTAAGTAGAGATCAATAAAAGAATACTGAAAATAGAACTCTAAAATAGCTTCTGTATTCCAGAAGTTTACTGCCAGGCGGAATAAAAACAAATTCTGCACAACAGAACCCAATAAAGCCACTAGGTCTACAAAGCTACATAATTAAAGACCGCTACAGGGATCCCAAATCGACCAGGCTTATTTCAACAGTATCTCAAATAAATTCTCAGTGCAGACTAAGAAGATCAAAGCATGAAGTTTCCACCTGTTGAGCTATGAATCCCACAAATGAAGATACAAGTATTTCCTATCTGTTCTCTAAAATGCTTGAAACTTGCCTTAACAAATCTAGCTGCATGCGACTGATGAAAGGAGCCTTTTTGCTCCCTTCCCTTTCCACACACTGTGGCACTCATCTGTTCTACTCTTCAGCAAGTCTAGGAATTAAGTTGGCAAAAATAACATCATAAATTAGTAATTTTCTGCCAAATTAGTATCCTAAACTAGCTCACCATAGGTTGAGTCAGCACTAGTGCCAGCACAAGGGAAGCAGAAGGAACACAAGGACTGCAGGGAAAGCAGGACCACAGTTTTCAGTACAGCCTGCATTTAGTTAAGATTGGCTGAGCTGCATCACCAAATCGTATTCTGAGAACAGAACATCCTAAAGAAATAAGCTAGTTTATAACCTTAATTACTTCAAGCTCCACAGACTTTCAGTGCGTCACTTAGCCCATATTATTTATGTGGGCACCAGCAGGTGCAACAGCACACAGGTGAATGGGCAAGGGAGACAGACAGCTACACATGCCTGGGCCAGTATGTTGTCTGAATTCCAAGTGGTTATAAGAGCACCACGAAATAAAGGAAGATGGTTGTGCCTTCCTTCTCAGAATGATGGCAGACTGCAACGGCATCACAGCTGCTAAGATTAAACCAAATACAGGCAACAGGAAAGATTTTCCAGCAAAGAAAAAGTCAGAACCATGGAACTGGTGCCTGCCATTTGAAAGTGTCTCTTGCAGATTATGTGATTAAGAGAGTTCTGCACATACAGAACTGGTTTTGGAGCCACTAATGTCAGAGCACATAGTACAGTCAAGTTTCCCTACAAACCAAAATCAGCTGCATGCCGCTTTCACGCTTGATATAATTTTAAGCAATTTAGAAACTTCTCCATATGGTAAGAAAGGTAAAAAGTTAGGATGAGTTATTAAAAATTACAAAACGTTAGCTTCTCATTACATAGAAATTATGCATCCTGATTTGGTTCTAGTAACTTTGCTTTGTTCATTAGTTTATTGTAACAGCTTTTAATTGTTTATTGATTTTAAACACCTGACCAAACACAACAGGTTCACTTGAACAGGCAGCATGTGCTTGATGTACATAATTACATACATACATGATTTTGTTTTGGGGGGGAATTTTGAAAGAATTAAGGAAACAAGTATATCTTATAATTTGACAAAGAAGCCAAACTTTCGTGTTTTCATACAGGCTTCTCTATTCCCCTCATTAGGCACCCTGTAATCCCTCTCTGTAATGCTGTCAAGTTGAAAGAAGCAGAGGACTGGGGAGAGCCAGGAACAAAGCAAAGCACTGAGGACATAGGATGAAGAGGAGGTTGTGCAAACAGTAAAGGCAGAGAATATTTCACGTGATTACCACAGCCTAAAATACAATCAACTCAGTTACCCAGAGACTTCAACCAGTATGCTAATTTAAGTGTCATAGCCGTACACGCACCAGAAGAGGCTTTCAGAGAATAAGGTCGGGCCTCGAGTATACTCACTAGCTAAGGCACAGCTCTATGAAAACAAGGTGAGTCACTTGGGTATCCGTGGTTGGCTAACTCAGTGCTCCAGGTTTCATGAGGCCATTTCCTTGGATAAGGTGCAAACACCAAGCCAGATCCATGCACTTTCTGCACCATTGTTGAGCTAACAACCAACCCCCTGTGGAAACAGGACACTGGAGAACATGGTGTAGGGATGCCTGAGCACTCAGCTCAGCAGGAGCTCTTCAGGTCCTCAGCGCTACTACTAAGCCAAGAGTTATAAGCCCTAATGGATGCAAGGTAACTACATGCACTTAGTACCTATGCACTGCGCAGCCTTCACACCATCTGTACTAATCAAGCTCTGCTCACCGTACCCCTCCACTTCAACTGAAGGAAAAGTGGCAATGTGTATCATCTTGTGTTGGTTCAGATCCTAAACACCATCTGGAGGAGTGGGTGGGTGGAAATAACCTCAACCACACACCTCCCTGACCCTAGTGGCTATCACCAGGCCTGGGTGATAGCCACCCTTCAGCTACTCAAACTTGACCGACTGCCAATAAGCCTTCCAGAGGACAAGAAACATTCCAAAACATATCAAGCAGAGAGACAGTCTGCATCTTCTAAGAGAGGAAAGGAGACCCAGGGAGTTACACTGATCAGCTTAGATTTAATACCTAGAAATACAGGATCAAATCACAAGAACTGCCTCTAGGCATTTACAAGCAAAAAAGATGCAACAAATCATACTGACTGACACTCAGTAACAGTGGTGTTCAATTAATCATTTGGTTTTGGTGGTGAAACAGGCTTCATAGAATTAGGAGAAGCATGAAATATCAAATCTTTTGATGCTGACTTTTGTCTTAGCTTGTCTTTTGTTTGCTTGTCTTGTTCTCATAGAGGAACACAAAAACCATGGGGTAGCTGTAACTTCTATAAAAGAGAAAAGCAACCTCTTTCAAAACTAGGTTCAGAGGAGTTAGTGATTCACTAACAAAATGGAAGAATATATTGAGGAGGATCTGTGGAGTCTGGTTTAGGTATAGAATTAATTTACTTTCCCTAAATTTCCTCATAGCATATTCTTATTTTTGTGATAACTATGAATTTAGTAACAGAGATATAGACTGTGATGGTAGCTTAGGAATTCAGTGTTATCCTTAATTTTAAGAATGGGCTGGAAAAAGCACTGTATAATTCAGTACAACCAAAGTTCTACTCTTAATAAGGAATAAGCAATTATGCAAACATACACTGGTAGATAATCAGAGAAAAAAGATAGGGAGTCAGTAAGAGACCAAAAGCTGAATTAGTCTTATTCTGTCCTGTAAAAGGCAATTATATTGAGATACATAAACAGAGGTATTAGCCTTAAGACATCTGAAATTAATTCGTCCCTAGTAACCACTAGGACAGCCTCAGCTAGTTCAATTATGGGCACCACAGTCTCACAAAAACGTGGGTCAACATGACAGAATACAAAGAATGACAAGAATGGTCAGAAGTATAAAAAAATATGGACTATAGGGAAAGAGTGAACAAAGTGGCATTTAACATGGAAAAGAAGGCTGAAAGGAAATGGCACCAGTATTCAAGTACACAAAATGCTGCTGCAAAACCAGAAAATAGTATTTTTCCCGTATCCATCAAGAGACATCCATGGGCAGAATAACAAGTATAGGGGTTAAACTTAGGGGGAAAAAAAAGTAGGTTAAACAGAGAAAAACAAAGTCCCTAATAGCTAAAATCAAAGTACTTCGATAGTTAAATAACAACTTTTCTCGCTATGTCAACCATGAGGTTTAGTGGTTTCCCTCTGTTTTGCAGATGACCACAAGACACATGCACTCAAAATCATGAAGAAAATCGTTAACAGTTACCATCTCTTCCAGATTGTTTGAGATGTAACCACCCATTTTAGAAGCACTACATATTACACCCTGTACTGCCTGTGAAATACGCAGCTTACATCGGACTAGAACAGATGGCACTCCTTAATAAACAGTAAAAGATCCGGTTGACCCATGAAAAGTATGAAGGTTGTGACTCAGAATTATAACTTTTTGTCCTATTTGCAAAATCAAGTATTTTTTTCCTGAAGATTTTTTTTTCCTGAAGTAAGATTCTAAGTGTCAGCTAATAATGTTGTTTCGATGCTACAATCATTATGGCACGTACTGACAAAGTCAAAACGTGTTTGGATTTCCTCCGTAGCATCCGAGACTGTAGCAAACAGACTTGCTGTTATCTGTCAACTACACTCGCGTGATGACAAAGAAAACTGGAATGGCATTACATTCTAACTGTTCCCACAGTTTCCGTAGCACAGAAAAGAAAGGCTGTCAAGAGTTTTTGACATTAAAATATGGAAGTTTTAGTGAAAGATGCTGCAGTACAGTTTCTCATGTCCAGGAGAGAATTTCTGAAATGGACAGCAGACTAACTTCACTTTGCAGGCTAGCTAGGCAGTTGCTTCTGACTATTCATTATTCTAGCAAGATGCCTGGGAGGTGTTTCCTCCTCTACCCCTAAGCTTTTCTTCTATCTTCACAGAGATTTGGGTCAAAATGAAAACATTTCAGAGCACCTCTGTCACACCAGCCACCTCTATTTTGACACTGTCTACCCCTAGGTTTTTAGAAGATGAGTCATATTAGAATGCCAAAAACATCTGCTGCAGGAAATCAGCTGTAATGGTGAAAATTTAGTCCTTCAGACAGTAAATTAAGAAAATCTGAGGAAGAGGTATTTACCTGATATCATTCCCCCTGTAGATCGCATATTTACAAGGAATCACAAACAGATTGTATCCATCTCTACTCAGTTAAGAAGCAGTCCAATCTGCCAGCCAAGAACCATGGTAAAGAATTCTCCCCGTTCCTCCTCTTCATGACAAAGAATGTTCCTCCAGAGCTGCAAAACTGAATTATACGAATATGCATATTAACTAGATGATTATTTCTTTCATAAATTATCTAACTCATAATTAACGTTTAGTTATTAATATGCTTATTCGTATAATTTAGCTTCCAGCTTTCAAAAAACTATGTTGGCAGATAAGAAAAAGACTGGGAAGCCAGTACCATGACTCCTGTTAAACAGACCAGTTCAGTTTTACACTTGCTGAAAAAAGGCCAACACTGGACCTCACCATCACACCTCATTTGCTAATGCATCAAAAGGCAAGTAAAAAAAAAAAGAGTTTTGAGGTACTGACCCAAAGAAATTTTTTTAGATATCAATCTTTTAATGCAAGGCTAATGGAGGTAGTGGCCATATCCCTGAATATATTTCTACTATGGATTTTTACAGTGTAGACAATTTTTTATTTCAGCTGATGGATTATTTTAAAGTTTTCAGAGTTTATCTTGCTTCTTCGTATTCCTTTCAGGCTAATTTCTTCCATACTTCATCTGTAAACCATGTTGAACAGCTGCAGTAACAATAAAATGCATGTTCGCAGCATTTTTCATATGAGGATTTCCAAGTGTTTGCAAACAAACACACCTCAGCACACAAGTAAAATAATTCAGAATTATGCAAAAAGAACTGAATCTATTTTTGCACTCAGCAATATTCTCCTCTACTTTATCTGCAAGTAAAAAAAAGTTAGGAATTTGGAGAAAACTAAGCCATTACTCCTCAGACAACACAAGTATATTCTTTGTACCTGAGTATTAGTTCCATACTATAGTAACTACAGTAACTTATTTCATCAGAATTAAGATTTATGTCAAAATAATCAGAGTGAGTGATCAGCCATATTTCTTATCATTACCCAGGTTAAACAGCTTTGAAGAAAATATAATTTCACAGCTGCCTTGGGTTTTTTTAAGCTCATCTTACTTTTTGCTAATCCAATTCTCAATCTTTCAAAATTTTCAAAAGTAAAAATATTCACCAAAATGAGCACTGAATTTAAAAAACACTGAATTTCATCCACATGGCTACAAAACCAAATAAAAACTGTTTACACACCTCCTTCATAACATTTCCCCCCTAAAGAAAAATTAAAAAGCTCTTTACTATCTCAATTCAAACTTAAAAAAAAAATAATGTTGTATTAGAAAAAAATTAAGTCATTGTTACAACTGAAATACTTGAGATCTTGAATACTGAAGTTCAAGGTTCATATTGGAGACATAAGAGTTTGCAATGAATCTACCTGTGTTTACCAGTTTAAGACAATACTACCAGCCCTCATTTGTCAGAGCACTGACACTCATATTGTGTATTATAAAGTATTATGTATGTATTATGTAGTAACCGATAACTATGAGTTTATGAAATTAAGTTTAAAATCAGAATATAAAGTTCTTAATCAAAAATACCAGTTTTAGACGTTCTTTTCTCCTCTTGCCAAAGGAAGAGCTTGATGATCCAGGTTCTGATTCTTGGCCTCCTGTTTTACCATTATCATCCTCCTCATCATCATCTTCATCGAAGCACCATTCTGGTAGCTCAGGTGGTGATGGTGCATCATCTTCATCTCCGTAACGACGAAATAATTCCTTCAAATAGTCACCTTTATAAATACCTGGTGGTCTAGCCTGAGCAAAAGTAGCCACAGCAGCCTCAATACTGTCAAATAAAAATTGAAGATTACTCTGGATGCTTAATTTACATGCTTTAGTCACGTTATGCCTTAACAAACATAAGATTTACTGGGACTAAAAATTTTTTAAAAATTCCAAACTGGTAATTGCAAAAACATTCATTATATTTGAAACATCATGCCTGGCAACAGTTGCTCTTGCACAAGATTCTGCATAATTATGTAGGCACTGCATATGTTCTCAGAAGTAACTAGTTTGCACTGCTTGTCTCCTTATTGTAGCTAATAGGGGTCTGCTGGTCACCTAGGTAAAATTTTTATTATTGCTACAGAAAAGGAATAGGTGACACATAGGTAAGTACTTAAAGACTGAATGAAGACAAAAAAGACCAAAGAAAAAGATTAACATACTTAATGAAGAAAAAATGAAGTGTTGAAATTAAATTATGGCTACATTTTTCCCTCTAGAAGTTATCTTTCCTTTCACTAGAGGTTTTGCCATCACACTGGGTAAAAGTGTTTTGAAATTACTTCTCTTTCTGGAAGTTTCTCATTAAAAAAATGTAATTCAGAAACCTTTTAGTATGCAGCTAACACTTAAATCTAAAGTGCTTTAAGAAACCGGAGGCTGAATCACAAAAAAATTAAAAAACAAAAGTAACAGTCATGCACCTTTACTAGCCAACTGGAAAGCACTGCAAACTATACAACAGCGAGCACAGCACAAGGGCTTTATTGTTGCTATTTTCATAGATCCTATGAAAGTGTTTAACACAAAGCACTGGACATAATTCTGTCTTCAATTTATCATGGCTGCATGAAGCAGTAATGCTCCACAGATCAACTTTTAGAAATCTTGCTAAATAAGACTGGAGAAATCACAAAAGGTACGTGCCCCCATAAGGCTTCTGGACAAGCACATTACCTTAGAGCTGGAACAAAAGTACATATTACATGCTGTAAAAAGAATTTTTTTTTCACATAAGAAAATAGCCTGCCACTGGAACAAGGAAAACACATAGCTAAAATGGAAAAAATAATTTATGTACAAAAGGCATTTTTGTCTGCTCTGTACAGTATGGGAAGAAGCCTGAAAACTTTATGAGGCAAATTTCCCAGAATAGACAAAAACACTTCCTAAGAGACAGTAAGTTCGGTTCTCTCCTCCGATCTTTGGTAAAAGTAGAAAACAAAACATTTTCAGTAGTGAGATTATCAGATGGTCAGTCATCAGATCTCAGAAACGACAGTTTAGGAATCTGAGTTATGTAGAAGTATCTTTCTTCCTCATTCTGTTTTCTAAGACACCTAATTTCTTCCTCACAAGACATTTTTCATTTTGGTGTATTTCCTAAGTTGTTTCACATCTTCTGTAATCAGTGCCATTGAAAGGCCAAAACAAAGCAAAAGGGATGGGGCCTGACAGATGCTCAAATTTGTCTCTGATAATATTAGAAGAACTCTATACTATTCTGGAATAGATGGCAATGAAAGCCAAAAGAGGCAGCACAGATTTCAAGCACAGAAACCTAGCTGAAAGAAAACATATTTTGCAAGTTCTAGAAACATAAGAGTCTTTGGGAAAAATGTGAAAAAGAGAATCAAGTAAGGTTTCTGATCACCAGCTGGAGAGCTTTCAGTCTGGATGACCTTTCTTTAAACTATATAAAATATATCTCAGTATTCACAATACATCAGCAGCACTCCTATATCATATGCTTAAGGAATGAATATGGATGGATTTTTCCATCAGGAAAATCTTATTTCCTCATCAGCAATAACAGTGCCTTATTTTAAAGAATGATACAGCAAATTGGATTTATCTTGATACAATGCTTAGCACTAACTACCACCTTGCCAAAATTCATTCTTTTAATGTGGACATTTTTGCCTACCAGGTGATATCTGGGTATTCCGTTAAAATAATCTGACAGAGATGAAGAAAATTGATACAATTAACTACCTGAATGAAAAAAAAAAAAAAAAAAAAGGACATGGCTGTTAAGTTTTAAAGGTTTTCCCGCAGAGGTTTGAAAATAAAGACAGGCTACATAGAAGCAGGAGTTTCAAATAGATTCAAGTGCCTTTCCTATTCAGAACAAAGGACCAATTCCAAGTCTAATTATTGCATGCTAATTTTAAATTGTTAGATTAATAGCATACAAACTTGCTAGTTCATAGGAACAACTAGAATCATCCTATAAAGATATCTGTATCTGTGTCTATAGCCACCCACTACTAACGGTGTTCTGCTTCCATTACTCCAATGTCTTTATTCCAAATTTACGAACAGACAATGACCTAGTTCTTTGTAAACAGCTTGCACACACATGCTAAGCACCAAATAAACTGTATGACCTGTCATAAGAAAATGCAGCAACAGGAGCAGAATTTTCTCCACTTAAAGGACCACACAAGAAATATCATCAGAACACTTAAGGGGCTTGTTGAGAAACATGCCTTGCATGGGACCCTGTCAGCAAGGAAATAGTGTTTCGTAAATACTACTAAACGTGCAAAAGTCATGCCCACCAGCATGGTACAAGCAATTTTTTCTTTTTTACACTGATGTTATTTAAAAAAGATCACTACTCTCTATGAACAACATTTTTAAAATCACAAAAACCAGGTGAGTCTGTGTAGAAGCATACTGTGGACTTCAGTCAAACAACAAGCTGGAAACAAGGACTTTGTCTCCCCCTGACCCTTCAGAAGCAAGGAAGGCCCTCTGCTGTTGCTCTAGCTCATCTCTTCAGAACTCAAGAAACCAAAAGAGCGTACATGCAAACCTACATGAAAAAAAGTAAGAGAAATAATCTTTCAGGCATCTCTGAACTCTATATTCTTACCCAAAATGTGGGACATGTCACGGGGAAGAGACACAATACAATAAAAGCCCCCACACAGCAGGTACAGACTGACTTTTGACCTACTGGACCTGGAGAGCTTTACAGAGACAGGGTATGCGCTACCAAGGGATGATATGAATAATGTTAATATAGGTTGTTTTATCAAGATTAGTTTTAAAATAACAAACAGTGAATACATTAGGATAGCTGTCAGGACAATGAGTGAAACATACTGAAGATCCTCTGTCACTCTCCATAAATCCCTAGAAATTAACATTTAGTTACCTCCAGTCCAACTTCTCGACCAAAAAGGCACAGATCAGAAATCCAGTTCTATTGAAACCATGTGTGCAATGGACACCTAGACAAGACAAGAAAACAGCATAATCATTTGCAAGTAGTTTTAACAAACATGCTTTAGTTTCACAAACGTGTTTTTGGATCCTTCTACCTTCATCAATAACATTAAAGAGCTATCTCCCTTCCTATCAAGGCAGCCCAGATCACCTAAGGCACATAAGCCTAAAAAGCAATTTGTTACATTCTTGCCCCAAATTATTAGCAACAAGAGTATAAGATACTTCAGTTTATCACAACTTGAGAGCACCAACTTTAATGCAACTGAAATATGGCTAACACAAATAAGATTCAAATTATTTTTTATGACTGCTCAAATGCTAATCAGAAGACAATACAATCAAATTCAATAATTGTCGTTTTAGTGGATTCAATAAGCATTACATTCATTTCACACCATCAGGCATAAAAAAACATATCCAGATCACCCCACCTCAAACTTCAAAGTGGTGTCAATAGACGACAATTCTATTTCAAATTTGCTATTACCATGCTAAGAACACTAATTTTGAAAAAAGAAAAAAAAACTACAAAAAGAAAACTATACAACAGTATAATCACCTTGAATTACTTATCTTTTCAGTGTAAGAAAAAAAGAATTAAATCTTCAGCCTCTATTTTACTGAATTCACCCCTCAGTGAAAGGAAGGGAAGAGTCAAATGCATTGAAACTTTTTTTTTTCCCTCTCAAGGCAACAGCACCATCTAGCGATAAACAAACCAGTCTAAAAATTTGTGCTATTAAAAATGTTGTGAAGGGTTCAGGCAAGATGTTGCCTCTTCCTCATGCTGCATTTTAAATATCAAAGTATTAAAGTTTCCACGAACTCCAAACCCAATTATTCTTAACATATTTTTCAGTTGTGACCATGAAGCAAGTCACCTAATCTTTTATTTGTTTCCTTATTTCTCTACCAAAGTTAGTAAAATAAGTTTAGCAACAACTCACCTGATGCTTATTCAGACAAAATGTGAATATCTATCTTTTTTCTAAACCCTCCCCTACACTGCAAGAATTTATTTTTTTTACTGGAGATGCAAAAAATGCATACAAAAAAGTAGACTGATATAAACCAGAAACTTTATACGGGTAAACAGAAACATGCATCAACTGTATCAGGTTTGGGTTTTGTGCCCAGCCCCCAAGCTTCCCTTCTTAATAAAGGAAGGCAAAAACTAGTAAAAGTTTCTTGGATTCACCCAGTCTAACCATTTAATAATATTAAAAACCGTGTAACTTGCATAAAACGAAATGAATTTTAGCTTCCTTATAGAATTTGTTCCCAGCAATCATTTCTCCTTTGTTTTCTGCTTAAGCAAAATCTCTGCATCTTGTTTCCTTAAAGTTGGCAGGCATACTCCAGTCCCTCAAATTGCAAAAATAAAGTTTCCATTCTATATTGTTCTAGCCGAATAGGAAATTTCGTTCACTTATGAGTCTCATTTCAGTCTATTATCCTATCTAATCTTGACACTGGAAATTAAATTGCACTCAATTGATATCAGTAAGTCCTGCGGCTGTTACTGCTACTGCTAGAAGGTTAAGTCAATAATTTTATACACACGACAAAGATAAGAAGCATCTCAGCAATGAGATCAACGGCTTGGAAGGGAAAGATCACATGGGGTGCAGTACTATCACCGCTGCAGATTGCTTTCACGGTCTCCACACCACTCCCTCTGATGCTCTGCCAGTGGAAAAAAGTATCCAGAACCAGAAACCACTTTCCAGTAACTCATGGAAGGGAAACAAAAAATCCCAATGTTTCTCTTTTGCTATGAAAGCCTAAACCACAGGTTATGTAAATGCTTATTCAACACATTATTTTCTTCTTGACTTTAACCGACTTCTTTCCCCATAGTGGTGAAACAATCTAAATAATGGAACAACATTCAAAATTCACAGAAGTCAAAAAGTTAGTGACTCAACACTGAAAATGGCATTTGAAAAGTTGAAATATCGGTTAAATGGGTCTGCTATTTCTAGGATAATCCATGCTATCCATGTTCCATATAAATTGCTGACCATAACAATATTTCAAGTTCTGAAATATTGTTGGAGAACCAAGTGGAAGAACTGCTAAATGAGAGTGAAAAATGAGGAACTGCTAAATGAGAGTGAGTGGTACCAGTCATCAATAATATTTCAAGTTCTGGTGCAAGTTCTCACTCACTCACTCTCATTTAGCAGTTCCTCATTTTTCATATCATGTACTTGCGTTACAGTTTAGTGAAGAAAACATAGAATGTAATTTTGAGACCTATGTGAAATAGAGAAATAACTAAGCACCTAAAAGAAAATTATGTGAAAAAGTGTGTGCCCAAATTAAAACTCTCAAGCACTGAAAAAAAAAATATTCTCAGTAGTATCGTGTGACAGGACAGGAAGCAATGGATACGAACTGAAATACAATAAATTCTGTTTAAACGTAAGAAAAAAAACCCACACCACTGTATATTGTAAGGGTGAGCAAACACTGGAAGAGGTTGCCAGAAGATGCTGTGGAGTCTCCATGTTTTGAGATGGTCAAAACCCAAATGGGCACCATCCTGAGCAGCTGCTTTAGCTGGCCCTGCTCTAAGTAAGTGTAGCTCAGTGGACGATTTCCACAGGTTCGTTCCAACAACCAAAACTATTGTACAGTTCTATGATTCTGTATGAACATACCAGTTTAGTTTACCAAGCTCTTATCAATGACACCAACACAAACAACTGTTCCGTGCACTCTTGTCACACAGACACTCAGATTCAGGAAGATTGCAGAATTATCATCAAAGAAGCCTGAGGACAACACCCCTTCTGACTCTAGAAATTCAGCTGCAAGTAATTTCTTGTCTCTGACAGTTTGCAGATAGAGTTGAATATTAATATGCCTAACAGAAACCAGAATAAAATAGTTTTAACTAAAGCCACCCAAACTAAACCGAGAACTTATTTTGCTCTGGGTAAAAAAAATTTAACCTTAAGAACATTCAAATATTCACTGTGGACAGTACACCACAGAAGTAAAACAGCCTAGTATCTACTACCAGTTTCCAGCAATTAATCAGCTGCTTTGTGAGATTTGCTAAAGAATCTCTGATCATTCACTTATCAAATGACTTCAAGTAAACCAGACCATCAAATGCCAAAATAATATTTAAGACAGTACATAAGCTGTATTTGTATCAGCAGAAGTTACAAAAACACAATGCAAGTATCATGTATTTGTAGACAGTTCTTAAGCCTGAATATTTTTCCACATTAAGTGGATAGTTGTAATCAAATTGATGGATGCAGAAACATACTAGTATACCAGTTTCTGTGAAAAAACAGAAACATGTTTCTGGAGTAAAAGCAATCAAATCTATATACGCATGAACACTGTACTGAGGAAATTCCTTTGCTTAGACTTTTACGCATAAGAGACTGCAGTTATGAGTAAATGTGAAATAAATTAACAGTAAAAACTAATGATGGATGTAAAATGGATATAAGAAGACATACCTATAAGCTCTGAGGGATTCTTATCACTGAAGTGTTCACATACACGGATAAATGTTTCTGTATTCTCAGGTGTAGGGCATTCACCATGCCTGAAAAAGACAGGAACATACAGGTTAGGAGACAGCTGGGGGAAAGGGAAGAGAAAAAAAGATTAATTACTTCAGCGTGATGTTTCAAATTAAAAGCTAAATATTAACAAAGTGCAGACAACTTACCCTTTACACTGGAGCTTTATATATTTAATCCCCTCTTTCTCTATATCATTCCTATCATAGAATCTAGTGGTGTTGGTCAAGTCTACCAGTAAACCCATTTTAACCTATAAAAAAACAAAAACAAAACAAAAAAAAAAGAAATAAACTTATATATGTGGTTCAAATATCACTGCATAAATACTAAATGCCTAATAACATCCAAATTAAAATCAACAGCAGGCTACAGTTGCAAATTTAAAAATTCTTAAATATTGCATTTCTTCATAAAATCTATATAAATTTGGGTTTACCACCATCACAGTCATCTGTGTTTGTGAAAGCTGGTGTCTGAATTAGCACTAGCCATCAATTCAAAAATTTCAGGTTGTTCCCACTGACATTTCTAAATAAGAAAAACCTGCTAACAGCAGGAAACAATCTGGTAAAGAATAATTTTAATATGTTAAAAGACAAATAAGGTAGAATTGGGTGCTCCTACGCTTTAAGTTATTAAACACTGGCACAGTGGAAGTACCATAAGAAAAAGCTCAGAAATAAGTCTTAATTTACCCATCCATTAAATTAGACTGCAAAACAAACTAACACATTTTCAAGTTTAAAACAAAAATTCCCTTAAATTTTTAGAAACATTTTATTCAAAGCTAAAGTGTGAAAAAAACTTGAAATCTTCAAAGACGCTGTCAGTAATTAAGGTGGCAGTTTCAACCACCCAGACGTCAGGATGTACCTGAATTCACACTGCCTTGCCCATTCTTCCCTAATGTGTACCCATGTGCATGAACTTACTTTTTTAGTGTTTGGTTTTTATAGCTGTAAAATAGGTCTTTTAAAGCAGCCTTGTGGAAGTTACTGTTTTTAAAAAGCGAGATGGAAAGCAGAAATTCCACTGGGTGGCATCCAACACACAGAGAACATCACTGATCCTTGATCCAAACAAAATTTCCAACAACAATACACCTCCCAGTAGCACCATGCAAAAACAGCTCACTAACACATCTGCGTACTGAAAGTATTCCTGGTTTCCTGCTTTATAAGTGCAAGTAACTGATTTGGGTCAAAATGCTGAATGCTATGTTTTCAAGTAGGACCCTCACCATGGAACCAGATGTCTTTTAAAAATGCTTTTTAAGGGTTGTAGTTTAGCAAAATCCTTGTTCCATAGCATTGTCTTTTTTAAAGATACAGCAACAGTGCACTTAAAAATACATTAACACCAAAGCATGTTACGCATCGCATGCAAAAACCTAGGACAACACTGGATCTTCAATATATTTAAAACTCCAGCACATACTCATAAACAGGATTTTGATCAGGTTTTATTTACCTTATGATCAACAGACTGGAAATAACTTAGCAGTGCAGTTGAAAGAATTACAAATTAAAACACTGTTTACAGAAAATTCAGAAAAGATAAATTCCAATTATTACTGGAATACAGTTCAGAAACAGCTGCTTCACATGGATATGTTGTTCAGTAGTCCCCAAAGTCAAATTTCCAATTAACTACAAAGGTAGGTAGTTATCCATGGTATTCAAAGTTCTGATGATGTACTTCTATAACACTTTTATCTATCAGATATTAAAAAGCATCATAATGTTATGTCAGCAGCATTACGCATTTGTAGTGTAATATCCAAATCAGTTCTGAATTCCTCCTTGTTTACTTCAACATTTGTCTGTTTTATTCAGAATGCTTTATTTACTTTTATTACTGTGGTTTGCAGAAATGCAAGCTGCTTCAGTAGGGGTCCACCTGAAAGCAATGTTACATCATCTGAAACTTCAAATATTTAGTGTCAACCAAGATGCTAAACATAATCACTGGATAGTATGCTGTCAGTTTGTAATTTTGTAGCAAGTATATAAAAGGCAATTAATTCAATGATTATTTTCCTCCCCCTCCATTTGCAACAGCATTTAGCAAATATCTCAAAATTTCACAAAATTATCACAAAATTTCCAGGTGCTACACACTGTAGGTCCATAACACTATGACACCAAAGTAAACCAGTTTAAAATAACTGTTCAGAGGAGAATGACACATTCCCACACTCTTCTAGGTGACTGTATACAGACAACATGCTAGGATAGAAAATTACATCTAAAATGAGCTAGTTCTGTGAAAAATATTTAGGTATTTTTCTACTGTTCTACACAAGGAATGGCTTCATGGAGGGAAACCAGAGAGTAACTTCCAGCAACATGCTATGCGCCAAAAAAAGCATAAGAATCTCCCTTTGTGTTCTGCATCCTATCAAGAGTGTGGTTAGGAGTTGGCAAGAAGACTGACATGAGAAGCAGGTGTGTTTTCACCAGAGAACTCTAGACTCTGAAGCCACATAAATGGCCCCCTAACTATCCTCCTCCCCAACTTCTACGTAGCTCAGCTTGATAACCTATTCTTTTATGTACAATATGGGGTTAGGTGTAACACTTCCAAGATGTCATCAGCTAATGGGGAAAAAAAGTTATTTTCAAAGTAAGATTAAAATGATATTTTCATTAAATCTTAAAGTAAAGGGGTTTGCATTCACTTCCAGTCTAGTAAGAAAGAAGACATTCCACAATGTGAATTACTCTTGAAAAAAATGTTGTATCATCTGATAGTCTGGAGAAAGGGAAAAGAATCATGGGGAAAACAACCTTTAATAAAAGCATGAAGACACATTAAAAAGTAACACTGTTTAATGTATCAATTTGTTAAAGGTGCAATAAAAAAAGAAATGCAAGTGATTTGCAGAACTAGTTTCACATCCTCCCATCCAAAAGTAGGAAACAGAAAATTCCATTTTAGTGTTGAAAATTCAAAGCCAATTCTCAACCCCACTGTTCTCAAATATCAGCAGCTTCAAATGCTCTCACCAGAAGCCTCCAAACTTCTCCATACTCCTGCTGCAATGAAGAATTATCACTGAGAAGATGCATGAAAGCATAAAAATTAATTTTATGTCTTTTAAGCTTGAAAAATACTTGCATGCTTTTCCCTCAACTTTTAGAAATTACTCTTTTGAACATACTCATTTACAGATTTCAGTTTCCTGACTGACATGTAGAAGCCAGAACACTAAAACGTACTTCAGACCCAAAGTGTCACCAAGTGTTTGGGATGTGCATTTCATAGAATGGTTAGAGTTGGAAGCGACCTTAAAGATCACCTAGTTCCAACCCCCCTGCCACCCACCTCCCACTAGACCAGGTTGCTCAAAGCCCCATCCAGCCTGGCCTTGAACACTTCTGGGGACAGGGCATCCACAACATCCCTTGACAACCTGTTCCAGTGCCTCACTATCCTCACAGTAAAGAATTTCATCCTAGTATCTAATCTAAATCTACCATCTTTCTGTTTAAAAGTGTTACCCTCGTTCTATCACTACACTCCCTGATAAAGAGACCCTCTACAGCTTTCCTGTAGGCCCCATTTAGGTACTGGAAGGCTGCTGTAAGGTGGTCCCGGAGCCTTCTCTTCTCCAGGCTGAACAACCCCAACTCTCTCAGCCTGTCTGCATAGGAGAGGTGCTCCAGACCTCTGATCATCTTTGTGGCCCTCCTCTGGACCCACTTCAACAGGTCCATGTCTTTCTTATGTTGGGGACTCCTGGAGTACTGGACACAGTACTCCAGGTGGGGTCTCACCAGAGTGGAGTAGAGGGGAAGAATCATCTCCCTCGACCTGCTGGCCACGCTTCTTTTGATGCAGCCTAGGAAAAGGTTGGCTTTCTGGGCTGCAAGCGCACATTGCCAGTTGAGCTTCTCATCAGCCAGCACCCCCAAGTCCTTCTTCTCAGGGCTGTTCTCAATCCATTCTCCACCCAGCCTGTGTTTCTGCTTGGGATTGCCCCAACCCAGGTGCAGCACCTTGCACTTGGCCTTGTTGAATTCCATGAGGTTCACACAGGCCCACCTCTCAAGCCTGTCCAGGTCCCTCCGGATGGCATCCCTTCCCTCCACCACGTCGACTGCACCACACAGCTTGGTGGTGTTAGCAAACTCGCTGTGGGTGTACTCAATCCCACTGTCCATGTTGCCAACAAAGATATTAGACAGCACCGGTCCCAGTACCGACCCCTCAGGAACACCACTCATCGCTGCTCGCCTCTTGAACATTGAGCCATTGACCACAACGCTTTGAATGCAGCCATCCAGTCAATTCCTTATCCACTGAGTGGTCCATCCATCAAATACATGTCTCTCCAATTCAGAGACAAGGATGTCGTGCGAGACAGTGTCAAATGCTTTGCACAAGCCCAGTTGCTCTTCCCTTACCCACCAACACTGTAATGCCATTGCAAAAGGACACCAGATCTGTCGGGCATGATTTGCCCTTGGTGAAGCAATGTTGGCTGTCACCAATCACCTCCTTATTTTCCATAGCATGGTTCCTTACCATGGTTTCCAGGAGGATCTGCTCCATGATCTTGCCGGACACAGAGGTGAGACTGACTGGCCTGTAGTTCCCCAGGTCTTCCTTTTTTCCCTTTTTAAAAATGGGGGTTATGTTTCCCCTTTTCCAGTCAGCGGGAACTTCACCAGACTGCCACAACTCCTCAATATGATGCAGAGTGGCTTAGCAACTTCAGCCACCAGTTCCCAGTTTAATTTGAGTAGGAGAATGAAATATAGCTACGTGTCTGCTAGAGAGGAAATTCTGAACTACAGGACTCCAGGACTCAGCATCCAATACAATTTAGCCAAAGCTATAAAAGTGTGTATGGCATATAGAGCGTATAAGGCCTGAAAGCAGTTTCCTTGCTTTACAAAAAGCATAAACATTTGCTCTCTCAGGTCACGTGATTATCTGGACATAGCACACTACAATTTAGAGAGTGCGAGGCAAAAGAAAAGGATAAAGAAATCCAAAACAAGCAGGGCGATTATGTAACATAGCGAAGTATATAAGATATTCCAAAAATCCATGCAAAAAACCACTGGTACCACATTTCAGTCACTGAACTGGAGTTACACTATGCTTGCCCTGACCGACCACAATTCTCTCCTATAGAATAGATTCTAGTACATGTACATTCATCACACAGGTGCTTTGCTTTGCTCCAAAACCCTGACATCAAACCAGTCATCACAGTCATCCTCTCAGTCATGCTCTCGTAAGTTTGGTCCTAGAAAGTTTTTAATAGGAGCTGATTTTTGAAAGACTATTTAAGCTAAAGTAGTCACCCACTGGAAAAAAAATGTTTTTCCAGCCAATGTTTTGCATGAATCACATCTTTCAGTCCACCACGCCCAGCCATCATTGAATGACAGAACTTTGGAAGACAGAATAATTTTAAATTGTTGAGCAACTTCTCACTAAAACATACATTGATTTCTTACATAGACTGTTGCAACAACACAATATTAGACACCACATTGAAACACAATTGAAACTAGTTATTTTTCTTGCTTCTAATTGTAAAAGATGACTGTATGAAGGAAAAAAAGCTCATTGATAGGTTGAAAATCTGATCTTCTACATATAATAATACCATGATCTTCATATCACCTCCATACTGCTCATACTTATTTTGGCCAGGCTCTTCATGTCCTCCTACAGTTATAAAAGCCTTCCTCCTCACTTTCTCACATTCCAGCTATCTCCAGCTATTAACACCTTATGCATGCGCCCTTCTGCCACTGTGCAATTAAATGGGCTTAGCTATGTTCCCCTTGTATGACTCCAGGAGTTTCTCATTAGATGTTGGAACTTGAAAATATCCTCCCCAGGAGGGAGAGCGCACACTACAATACACTGAATTCTCTCCAAACCCAGGATTTTTTTCTTGCATTTCTTACTTGAGGAAAATAGTTTAAATCAGTGATTGAATTTATCTGTGAAAATGATAATGTAGCTGAAAACTGATAACTAGTTTTCCTAACAGGAATATTGTAACTTGAGCACACTAATTGCCCAAACATTCTTTTGAGTTAACTGATGTCCTAGCTCTTCAAAACAGAAATAAAACTACCTCTTATAAAGCATAAACAGTACAAAACCTACTCAAGAAAGAAATAAAAAAATTATTCACAGTCGCCAATTGCTCCTGCAAATTTTTTTTAATAAGACCAGTAAAATACTATGTCAATATTGACAATCAGAAGAAAAACGGGGTTGCTATCCCTCATCAAATCAGTTTCTAACACTCAGATTTTCAGCAACCAGCTCCATGAGAAAAAGGAATCACACAGGAAGCTTGTTAGAGAAAGTTCCTGCCAGACAGATGTTGTCTTAAATGCTGAACCTCTACCTTCAAAATTCTGTGGTAGCAGCAATATCTCACTATTACCAAACTCCAGATGTAAAAGTTTCTGCTGAAGTCTCTTATACGGGAGATAAACTATACAGACTTAAGTAATAAGCAGGTTTCAGAAGTGATTCATTCTGCAAAGTATGAGCAGTAAAACACACTGCAGAAAATTATGAGAACCCTGCACAGTGAGCTATTTTTTCGTGGGGAAAATCCACTTTTCAAGGTCTCCTTCATCTCGTTGCCAGATTGTTGGTAAATTGCCGTTCAACAAATATAGCAGTAACTCACTGCATATCTCAGCAAATAAAAAAATCATATGTTTTCAACTAGCAAACATTTACCAACAATACTAGGGTTCAAGACAATATAATAGATTTGATGAGAACAGAGAGTTTGAGAGAAATTGTATGTTCTGCTTGTTAACCAAAGTTACCAAAATATAAGTGGGGATCCTCATGCTAGTGATTGTACTATCAGATTCTAATCATCTGATGTCACTCAAGATATTACGAATTTGTAGTATTGCAGTACAACTGATTGATGTGCCGAGTGGAAAGGTTCTGAAGGCTCACCATGATTTCTTTTTTGGCAGCAAATCACTAACAAGCAAATAGTCAGAAAATCTGAGTAAGTCTCTAAAGTTCTGTATAACTTCAAAATATATGCAGAGTTTTAAATTACTTTAAACCATGAATAAGATTGGGTTTGGAAAATTTCTAGGTATGTCTGTTAAAGCCGATCAGTCTCAAGAACAACATAATTTATAAAAGAGGAACTCAAGTAGAATTTAGATACATAGATCCAAGAATTCAAACAAGAAAAATCCTACCAGTTCAAGCACCTGGAAACAGGCATATATGCTTCACTGATAGTAATTTCTTATCACATTAACCCACAGGTACACCTCTATCACTGCTACACCGAGTAGCTCACCATCTACTTCATATCTAAGCTCAAATAAGATTCATAAAATGAAGATTTCCACGTTTTAGTCACCTGATTCTTCTGATGTTTAAGCTCTGATGTAGTTAAAAAAGCTCAGAATTATTTTAACTTAGACTGACAGAATAAAAAAAAACACACTGAAAAACGTCTCTAGCATGATTAGTTTTATAAAACACAGTCAAAAAAAAGGGTGCTAACCTTCTACATAACAGTTTAATAAACAGATTAAAAGAATTAGGTTGTAGGTCTGTCTTTGCCTTGGAGGTTCAAAATCCCATTTCCCACATATCCAGATGTACTGGACAGGGCACAACATTTCACAGACCTCTACACTACATGAAAAGATGGAAAGGTCCTATTTCCCACCTTTATTGTCAAAGTTGTGCTACGGTGCAGAACAACATGCAAGGTGAAGTAAACAGACAGAAGTGTGCTAAACAGAGAATGAAGAAATAAGCCAGAAGCACAACTCCCTAACCCAATGATAAAGGCATTCACTCACCTTCCTGGGTCCCAGTCCATGCTCCTAAATTTTTTTTCTATTTGTGCATTTGTTTTCCCAATAAAAAGTTACTGGATAAAATCCATAAATTGTTTTCTTCCATCCTTGGGTATGACTAGTTAGATACCACAATGCATTCAAGGCATCAAAAGGAGAAATGCTTTTTAAATGCTTTCACCCCTATAAGCAAAATTGCAACTTAACATATCCATAGCCAAGAGTCATTTGTAAAACTACAAACTCAGACTATCTGAACTCTCCAAGATGCGACAGTAATAACAGAGAAGAGTAAGATTCTTGCTGCTAATACAGTGAATGAGCTGGAGGATTTTGCACAATTCTTGCCTATAAGAAAGTACTTTTGGAAATTTAGGAGTTTCAGAGAAAACCTGAAAATGTAAATTAAAAAAAAAAAAATAAATCTGTACAGATGTCCCAAACGAAGCCATCAACCACTTTTTTTCCTAAATCTGAAAAGCAACATGTGAATAAACATTAAGAATGAAAGTAATGTTTTAATTAATAGAAAATTTAACCTTACCTTTAGACTTTTTAAGTAGTTGGATAACATACTTGGATGAAAACGATTTTCTTCAGCAACCTGATCATCATATCTTGGTCCTAACATTGTCTTCAAAGGTAAAAATTTCCCTATGAAAGATAATCAAATTTTGCAATATTTTATGTATACTCATGTATTTGTACACTTACAGCTTCGTGATTTCAAAGCAACATGCTGAGCAGATTTAGAGGTTCACCTTCAATGAAAAATAATCGCAGGAAAAGTATGAATAAAAGTTGAGTTGGAATATTTTTTAGTTATGAGTTCTCAGAATTCACAAATAGGTTTAGAAGTTTAAAGGAAATACAGGTCAGCTCATCTAAAACAAAGGAACATTTTCAGCTAGCTTTTAGTGTCATTTAAGCTGCAGAGCTACAGTGCACAACAAAACAGAGAAAATTTAAATTCGGTACAGCTAAAAACATGACAAATAGCATTTTAAATGACAGTTTGTCACCCAAGCATGTAAGTATCAGCTTTGATTACCTGCAAACATAAACACAGTAAAGATTTCTGAAAAGAAATAAAATGCATTTGGCCCAGAACAGCTATGCCCTACAGGTCTTTCTAATGTGATCCTTAAGGCTTGTTGGAAGAGTTCTGCAGCAGTGTTCAACCTTCCCTCCAAGACACAACTCCTACATGTGGTTCAGACACCAGGGAAGTTAAAAAAACACAACAAAAACTTGACCAAAAATAGTACTTACTGGACAACATCCATCACTCCCTCAAAACTCGAAATCTTTTAATCTTGATTTTATTTTTCATCCATCACGTCCAGCACAGAACATCTGAAATAATCTCATTAGAGATCTTTAGCTCGCTCTTTCTGAACCCCAGCAAGCTACAGACATGCCTTTCCCTCCAAGTGCAGGAGGAACAGCTATTTGAGCAGCACGTACTGACCCAACAGCTCTGCCTATGCTTCCAAACAGACATGAACTTAGAGCTCAAGTCACTGCCACCACGTCAGCCTAAGAAGCAGCACACCTCCTCCCACATGCACATCGGACCCTGCACTGCTGTTAGTTGCAGAAAATGAATTCAAATTGATAGTAAGAAAGAGACCTGGCATATCTGCCCAGCCACACTAAGGTTAATGATATAGGCAGGGAGTAAAACTGGGAGAACCTCGGATTTCTAAGTGTGAGAATATTTAAATTAATTATATCCCAAGACTGATCAAATAAACCCTTCCCCAAGAAAACACAAAAAAATTATTGCCCCAGCACTTTCCCCCCTCTTTTTTTTTTTT
>VZSZ01002336.1:698542-716800 GCA_013398815.1 Ibidorhyncha struthersii | reverse complement strand
TAGCGGGGAGAGCAAAATAGAGCGCTGTGCCGGTGCCGGGCTGTGCAGCGACACTAAGCCTGAGGCGTCGGCTGAGCTGTGTTTCCCTCGTCTCCGAAAAAGGCATGTTGGGGCGGAGAAAAGATTCCCAGTGGAAAGTGAGGAAGGTTTTTCACTCGAAGAGGGCAGCCTGAACTAGGGCTTCTCGGCCTAGAAAGGAGGTAGCCTTGGAGGAGAGGGTAATGGGCACAAGCTTGAACATAGGAAGCTCCATCTTAACATGAGGAGGAACTTATCTACTTTGAGGGTGGTGGAGCACTGGAACAGGCTGCCCAGAGAGGTTGTGGAGTCTCCCACTCTGGAGACATTCAAAACCCGCCTGGACGCTGTCCTGTGCAACCTGTTGTAGTTGACCCCGCTTTGGCGGGGGGGGTTGGACTAGATGATCTCCAGAGGTCCCTTCCAACCCTGACTATTCTGTGATTCTGTGAGATGTGGTCACAGGCTGCCACCGGCTCCTCGGAGTGAGGGTAGCGGGGCCAGTGATGATAAACTAGCAGGAGCTCGGTTGGAAGTCATTGGAGGGATTGCTTGTGCAACAGGAACCGGAGCTGCAAAGACTTTTGCCCGTGTGAGGAGCTTACGTGGGACTCGGGGGAGACTGGGGAGATACTTGAAAGAGAAAGTAATTGCCGGCTACTACGGTAGCAGACTACATCAGGCTCAGGAAATGGCCTGAGCTGAAAATAGCCGCAGGCTTGGACAGGCATGCCTGCCCTGCTTTTAGTTTTCCCTGAGTGTTCCCTTCTAGCCAGGACTGGAGGTGGAAATAAATAGATGGATCCCTGCTCCAGCTAATAGTGCAACTATTCTGGTCTGCAGGTAATAGGTTTGCTAGTGTAGCAGAGATGCCTGTGTACTCGGCCTTCTCTTTCTTTTGTAAAAGGGCATAGTCAGAAAGATTAAGCTTGCAGATAGGTCCATGTAACAAAAAAATGTGTTTCTGTACAGAATCCCTGTGGAAATTCTCCATGGCTTAAAGTAGTCTACTTACGTGTACTCAGTTGGAGAATTGTAGCCTGGCAGTGTTTTCCTACATGAAAGGAATATTTAAGGTGGTAATGTGGTTTAACTCCCTTAGGCAGCTAAGGCCCACACAGCCATTTGCTCGCTTCCCCCTGCAGTGGGACAGGGGAGAGAATCGAAAGGGTAAAAGTGAGCAAATCTGTGGGTTGAGATAAAGTTAAGGAAAAGTAAGTAATTCATTCACTGTTTCACGTTGGCAGGCAAGTGTTTAGCCATTTCCAGGGAAGGACGGTTTCATCACTTGCAATGGTTACTGGGGAAGAAAAACACCGTAACTCCAAACATACCCCCCATTCTTCCCTCTCCCAGTTTTTATTGCTGAGCACAACATACGGTCTGGGCTATCTCTTTTGGTCAGTTGGGGTCAGCTGTCCCAGCTCTGTCCCCTCCAGCAGGGCAGTGTGAGAAGCAGAAAAGTTCTTGATGCTGTTCAAGCACTGTTCAGCATTAGCTAAAACATCCCTGTGTTATCAGCACTGTTTTGGTCACAAATCTAAAATGCAGCACCCTATGAGCTACTATGAAGAAAATTAACCATCCCAGCCAAAACCAGTACAGATGGCTTCAGTGAAGCATTAGGAAACAACAGCAATAGATTATTATTTTCATAGCTTATTTTCCAGTTACTTACATTTCAGTACTATTCTGTATGAACTTTCTGTTTTTCCATAAGCCAGGTGTGCTGCCTTCGCAAATCAGTAGGTGCAGGAGCTTGCAGAACTAACCACTGTTGTATGTACAGATACAACAGGAGGCCCTTTGGTTCTGTGAACACATCAAAAGAATGGAAATAATTTGATCTGTCTAGAATTTAGGACAAACTTCATTATATGGTGTTTGCTGTTGCATTTTATCACTCCAGATTTTGTTAGAGTTTCCTCCCTATAATATCCTCTCATAGTAACTGAGGTGGTCAGTTTAGTGAGCATATCTGAGTCATTAGGTTCTCATACTACAATGAAAGTTTCTGAATTTTGTCCTCTAAGACTTTTGTCATCATCAGATATTAATCTTCTCATTCTAGCTAAAATTAAAAGTCTTGCTACAGCAAAAGAGTATTTATACTATTTTCCCTATCTGTTAAATAGACTTCCATTAAAACATTACTCTATGATGTTGGAAACGAGGTGCTGTTTTTTCCTATACAGAACAAACAAGCAACAGTCAGACACCAAGTGGTGGTGAAGACTTGAGTGAAACTTGAGTGCAAGGAGTGTTCAGAAAGAGCAAGAAGCAAAGAACAACTGCAAGGTACTCAGTTTCTGATTTCAGTAAATTAGGAGCAATGTATCAGCAATATGGCAAAATTAGAAACAAAATCATTTGCAGAAGTGAAGAATAATACAAAAATATGTCATGAATGAGCAATAATCCCTGTTCTCATCATCTAGCTTTAAGATTCTGATACGCTTTTAAAACAACAGCTACAGAGCAAAAATGCCGTGTAAAGATGTATAGTTAAACTGGGAGGATACGTACATCTGGTTTTATTTAGCAATGCACAAGGCAAATAAAATATCTGAAATTTGAAATATATAAGGTAGGCATAAAGAAAAAATGAGCTTAGGCAGGCATCATCCATAGTTTAGTCTTTTGGTGGTTCTGGGGTTGGCTGAGTGGAGTTGAGGAAGTCCGTCTGCCCAACCAGCATGAGTACCTGCTCAGCAGAGCACCTTCACCACGCTAGAGGACTTTTCCTGAGTTGTGACACTTCTTAGGTCTGTTTGCCGCATACCATCTTACTCCACATCAGATACCAGAAATGAAGACAGTTTGAAGCCATTTGTTGAATAAGAAAGGAGGAAGCAGGCTGTTCCTTTTTTCTTTCTTTCTTTTTCCCTAACAAAACAGTGCCACAGCTGCTGTTGAGCAAGCTGAGTGGTGTTCTGCTGATCAGTTGATGGTTGGGAATGGTCGTTTTCATTTAGATTTTAAGAGTGAACAGGCTATAAATATGACATTAAGAGGTGGAATATAGGACAGGGAACACAGAAGCAGGGAATAATCCATGTTGCTGTCATCATTGTTCAGTGTATTCCTTAGGGGAATTTTACATGGGGAAAATTCAGTCACCCAAAAAAACAGTATTCTCTGACAGAGTAACAGAGTAGTCACATGTTTGAGAACGTGTTGCTGCATTCCCTCCCACAGATACAACACAGATTTCAAGTGACTCTGTTTACTCTTAACTTGCTCTAGTGCTGCCTTGGTGAGGTGTCCTCCTGGTCTGGAGAACTTGGTTATTTGCAGCTGGTGTTACGTGTTCTGCATGTCCAGTTTACACTGGACTTTGCCACGTTAGACACTGAAACAGTTTACGCAGGCATAGGATGATGTTTGCGTGTGACATCAAACAGGCTTCGTGAACAGACATTCTTCCCTGGTTGACGTTGTCACATTAATCGTTAAGATGACTTTTTCCTGATGTACCAGCAGAGGGCACCGAGTTCCTCCAGTCTTCATCCAACTTCCGAAAGCCGACGTAGTTGAGTTAGGACAAGGAACACGCAGGTGGCCGTAGTGGTTGTTTCAAGGATTGCTTTGAGAAAGCAACTGCGAGTATTTTAATAGTCTATGATATAACATTCCCTCTTTTCTGTATATCGATTCTCTTTTATCTGGAGCATTCAGATGCCTGTATCCTTCCTCGGGGTTCTGCTCACCAATTTGAATCCTTTTCCTGGCAGAGCAGACACTACAATCAACAAGTCATTTTCCCAGGATGTGGTTCGTCCCCTGTGCCATGGGCATGTTGACTTCTTTGGTTTCAGCTGAGCTACATTGTTTCAGGTAGTGGAGAGCTGCATTTTTGTTCTCCTTTGACTTAAAACCGTAAAAAAAACCCCACACACCAAACCCCCCACGCACATTTTAACTCTTTTTCCTAATTACAAACTGAACATTTACCCAAATTGTTGCTGATGAATAATCTTACACTTTTAATACCATATATTAATATTGTAAGTAGCTAGATAATTTAAATTACTTGTTCTACACAAAGTGGATAAATTAGGTATTTCGCTTGAAGGAAGAACAAATGGTGTTGCCCTTTTCTATGCTGATATAGGTCAACAACCCTATTACTGTTCTGTTTCAGTATAACATTATTATCCATGTGTTCATAAAGTAATAATGAGTGTACTAAGAAAATAAAAACATCCCTCAGGATGTTATATGAAACAGACATTTCTGACTGTCTAGTAAATACATTTTCTTTTAAAAAAAGCAAAGATAAAACAGATTATTTGCTAAACTGAGACTACAACAGGATTTACTTAAGTGAAAGTAATTGTGGAAGAAGCTAACTGTATTCAAAAATGATTCATACAATATTATTTTTCCACTTCATGGTGTAGGTGTTCACCTGAAAAGAAGTTTGATGCCATTAACTTGTAAGTTACCATATATGGAACATGGAAAAATATTTCTTTTTATTTTTATTTACTGATTCAATTAATTAATTCCTTGCTTACTGTTTTTAATGCTCATGGCAGACTGACTTACGACAAAATGGATGACTGGTACAATGTTACTTTATGAGCGAGTTACTTTCAGCATGCATGAAGCTTTTGTGGGGAGGGGAGAGTACTGTCTAAATCAGAACAAATATTTAACTTCTGTGTTACTGTAGTCACATTTTATGCCAATAGTACTTAGATTCTAACTGTATCAGAAGAAAAAAAAAACAGTACAATGATTAGATGTAAGTGAAAGCTGATGTTATGGTTGTTTATGGTTAAGTTCTCTAATACATATGTAGGCTTCCACATTTAAAAATGCTAAGTATGCACTGTCTTTTTTAAAAATCAAAAGAAAATGCTAGGAGCTTAACATTTTTTAATTCATGCCTATTTGTTTGGTGTCAACAAATAATTAAGAACCTAATTTCTGAGACAAATTATTTTTCTGTGTTTGAAAATGAAAATAAGATTTTAAAAGAAAGCGATTTTATTCCTCACGCGTATGCAATACCAAAAAGGGTTGTGGAAACAAAGTTCTGAGTGCTGCAATATATTTGAGAAAATAAAATATTTACAGTGTTGTCCCTATAGAGAGCTTTGAGAGGAAGTCAGCAACAAAATTACCTTTAGTCTTCATGACATTAGGGGGCACCAAGACCTCACAGACTTAAAATGATGTAAGTTAAAGTACAGTTACTTTTCCTGTCCAAAGTAAACAGGAAACAGCATAAAATAACAAAATCAACTCTTGGAGTCATTCCCTAGCATGAGATTACGATACAGTTCTCAATAAAATTTCCAACAGAACACAATGCAGGCATTTAGTAGAATATGGACTACACCCTCATTTCTGTAAGAGTAATAAAACTAACATGCATAAGATGAATGGATGTCGTATCAGAAGCTTGCTTTCAAGTCTTTATTTAAATCTCAAGTTTTCCTTCAGGGCTTCATTCTGGGAATACGACATTTTCAGCTCAAGCCTCTAAGGTATTACAGCATTAGTTCAACCTGTAGAGTAAATCTCTGTATAGGCAGGGAGCAGGCAGTGAGCTTGGGATGGAGCTGCTTTAAATCCAGGTCACTGAACGGGGTATCATGCTTGGGGCAGTCACCGTAACCTGTCAGACTACACCACCAAACGTGTGTGTGCTGTAATGGTGACGTGTAAATCTCACACTACAGGGGACAACGGTCTTAGCTCTGACGTGCAGACATGGCAGATGATTTACTTAGCAGGTGATTTACTCAGCAGATCTGTCTGGGAAGTAATTGGAAAGACGTGTGTCTGCGCAGAGGTAAGAAGGTGTCTGTCTGTCCAGAGCATTGCTGTTCTTGAAGAGGGACGACAGTTGTGACTTCAAGCACTGACTTGCAGGCCTGAGAAACAAGATGCCTTGCTGTTGTTCCTCTGCAGCTGAAATTATGGTGTGCTTGATGTAACAGAGATAAGCAGCTGGAAAACAAGTTTAAAAGCAAGATGCCTGTCATTCCTGGAAGACTGACACTGGTCTCCCCAGAGTTCTTTCGGTTTGACCTAGACACCTGAGGCCTTACTCGCATCAGCTGTGAAGGATGATTTTTCAGTGGAAATCTACACTGTAAAAAATACCCAGATGTAACATTTTAAGAATATACAGTCTACTGCATAAAATGAAATCATATGGTAGTAGTGTGCTTTTAGTATGGATAAAGTAATCAACCAACTAAAATTTTACAATGGAAGATGACTAGCGGTAGGGAAAAGTATGACATAATATATGAGAAACTCATCTAATTTACGTAAGCGGAAAGCATGACTCACAGTCTTTGGAGATGGGCTGGGGAGTGACTAAATTCCACAAAGTAAACCAGCGTTCTGTTACTACACTTTCTAGTTTCTCTACTGCCTGAATATGGACACCTTAGTAAAAACCTTGCCCTGAATGGAGTCTGTGGTTAACGCTAACAGAGTAACTGAGGTCCTGTTTAGGACAAGAGGCAGACTAGGGTGGTCAGCAGCTGCTGGAGTGTTATCGCTCCTCTACAGCCTGAAATAGCCAAAAGAGGGTCAGTGTTTCAGCCTACAAACCTGCGTACGTGATGATCAAGTTTTGGGTTGGTATACTGGCAGAAACCTTTTTCTTATGTGGTCGGTCACACAAAGAAAACATTATTACCCATAGGCACTCTCTCAGTCCTTCTGCACCATGAGTTGGTGCCTATAGATATGTATACTATGGATATATGTGAGTATAAAGCCTGTGAAGAATAATACATGTATGAGTTACAATATAGTACCTGAGAAAATATATACAGACCTGTTTTTATTTATATGGCTTTATTATACAAAATATGGGTAACATACTGTACAAATGTAAATGAAGACCACAGTCTTTCTCCTGAGGGGTTTGCAGTCCTGAAAATACCCCAAGAAACTGGCCAAAGGCAAATGAAAGGAATACAGATTAAAGCAAAGTGATCAGCCTGGCAGCCACACAGCCTTTTTTAAAATCAAATCTGAATATATATTTATATTGTATACAAATTAAGTTATGTTAAAATGTATGTATGCATATATATATATAAAATCAGATGCTCAGACGTTGCCTTTGTGAGGTTAGTTTTGCTTTCTGTCAGTATGCATTGTGGAACAAGCTTTACAAGAACACATGCTATTCTTTCCCAGAAAAGCCTCACTCGAAAGGACATAGAGAGCACATACATCTGCAGCATCACTGATATAGGGAACCTTAAGAATAAGTTAGCAAATGTCATTTTAGAAAATGACGTTTTATAGCTTGTAAATTCACATCTTCCAAGCATTCCTTAGAGAAAGGAAAATAATTATATTTTTTTCCATTTGAAATGTGTTTGGCATTCCCTAGAAATACTCTTTTTCACATTCTCACCACTTTAGGCTTCATAGCACAGTGACAACTTATGATGGACATTATGGAATGGACTTTGCCTGACAGAATGTATTGCGTGTGGTCCATTGCTGTTCATACAGCTACAGTTGAAGTCCATGCCACTTCTTTCTACTACTGGTTTTATCTGCTGTAACTAGGTTAAGACTAATGCAAAGAAAGCTATTATCCTTGTACTCAAACCTTTGCTCAGTATGGGTATGAAACATCCTTGTCCAGATGGACTTTTAGGGAGTTACTCAGAGAGATTAAGGTCTTTGAGAAAGGGAAGGAGGTACGAAGATGACTCTGTATTTGCCTGAAATTAACTTCCTAGATCTCTGAGTAGTCTGAAGTTTGGGGGTTTGGCTAACAATCTTTATGCACTGAAAGGGTGCAGGCTGTTACTGGAAAATGTTAACACTTCTTCAGAAAAGTCACTTTGTGAATTCCTGTATTTAACTCTGCTCTACAGAAACTGCTTTTCAAAAATCCCTTCAAGAAGAAAAATCTCCACCTATCCTTCTACGTACCATGACTTAGATCTGCTAAAATGAGTTTAGTATTGTAATTTTTCCCTATAATTGGATATTTTGTCAGAGACCTGCTACATGACACATTCTAAGCTTTCTAAACTTCAGTGAAAGACTTTTATCATTCTCGGTGGACTGTGACTCAGACCCTACCTATACATGTTCTCTAACATGGAGAATTAGAAAAACATGCCAGCAGCACAACAGCAGAGAGCCACAAATAGAATTAAAGTGATTTATTAAATGTAAATTATTGAACAATGACACAGAGATAGAGTCTCAAATGAGTATGAACAGTACGGACACAATGCTGGATATACACAAGGGTATGCTGGTTTAAAATAGGAAGCCTGTTCTGATTGTTTGTATCCTAGATGCAAAGTTTGATTACCACAGAGGGAACAGGTGGAATGCAAAGACCAGGCATTTTGTCCTGAAACACAATCCACTATTATTTTCTGTTCTCCCCTACCCTGCAGTTTGTACTAGCTTTGCAACAAGTAGAGCTGTTGCTAGGTAATCTCCTTTACCCACTTGGTAGCTTCAGTTTCAGCCACACAGAAAAGGGTTTTTATATATCTAACAGCAAAAAATTAAAATCTAAGGCACTGTTTAATGACTGTTTCCAGCACAACCCTGCTTCTAGCTATGGGCCTCTTTCCTGGGATTAACCCAACTCCCAGCAGAAGCAAGGCACTTTTGTAGGTCAACGTGATTTGAGTGGCAGCAGCTGCAAGCCTTCCCTCAGCACTTTCCTCATCTCAGCTGAGCGCATCAGGCTCGCACACCCTTTCTTCTCCAGGTTGATTCCTCCCCTGCGCCGAGCAATTGTCTCTGCGGTGAAAGAAGGCAGGGAAGCGATGGAGCCAAAAGGCAAACAAGCCTCCCCCTCCCTCTTTGCTGGGCTCAGATGGGTCCATCGCCCTGGTTGATTTTGTGGCTGCATGAGCAGGATGGATGAACTCAGAGGGAAATGCAGTGGAGGGGCTGCTCAGGTGGCCTTAACGCGTGCCTGGCGTTGCTGCCAAATATCAAAACATGCTCGCAGTTTCTCTTAGATTTGTGATCTACCAAGGATCTAAAGGAAATTTGGGTGAGCTTAGTGTGTGAAGCTGAACTGATAAAGGTACACAACTGACATTATTAATCTAGATCTTGAAACATTTCACTTGTACTTTAATAGAAAAAATATTGGGGAATTTTATTGCTGTATCTTTTAAGATTTCCAGTGTGGAAAAGACCAAGATAAGTTAAACTCAGGACAGCTCTCAGATAACCACAGCCAGCAAACTATGGTTACATCCACCATTGTTTCTGACCTAGTTATGTTCTTTTCCATCTGTTACTGACACCCACTGTCCCCATAAAGAAGTGTTTTACCTTTGGGTGGCAAAACTAGATGTACAAAAACTGGCAATTGTTTTCTCTTTTTTTGTGGGGTGTGGGCTACAAAGTTCAATTATATTCGTCATCTGTTTAATGTTAAATATTACTTTCTTCTACATGAACTATGGCATCCAAAAGCATGACAAATAAACACATATCTGGTTTCGACAGTATTAATCACCTCAGAGATAAAGTAATCTCTGTCAAGAAGGAGACGGTGGCTGCGGTGTGTACTTAGCCCCACAGACCCACCCGGGCAGATCTACGGCAGCACAGGCAATCTAACACCTGACCTATTTATCCTTTCTGTATACTTCTAGAGGAGCAACCCGGAGCCAGGCTTGCAGATCTCCCTGTGAGATCTCTGATCCTGTTCTGCCCTAGGGGCATGCCACTTCTTCCGTGACTCACAAAAAACCCTCTTCTTCTGCAGTGAGAATTCACTTTCAAGGATGCCTCGTACTTGAGGAGAGTTCCAAAATACAACAAGCATTTCAGCCTACTGGCACGCTGGCTGTGCCAATGCAATGTATGCACAAAGTATATTTGTTGATTTACGTTGTTAGAGGCAGTTTAAACCAGCAGTGCTACCTAGAAAAATGACCTACTAACCAAGGACTGCTGGGGATGGAAAAAAGAGCTCAGTTGTGGCATTCCCCAAGAGAAATAATAAGAAATGAAAAGGAATCAGAAGAAAAAATCCTAATAAATCAAATGGTGTAATAGAGGAACCTTTTGATATGACTCCCCTGTGTTTGCATCATCCAGCTGTCCTTTTACAGAAGTAATACCCAATGTTACAGAATGCTATCTAGCAGGCAGCAGTGACAAGTCACGCTGCTGAAGGTACATTGTGTAACGTGAAGTTGAGTGCCTATGTTCAACCCGGGAAACTTCTGTTTCCAAAGTATTATGCAAATGGTTATCAGCAAGATGTTTAAATCAAAGTCTCACTTACAGATTTGTAGAAAAACAAATGAAGTTTTGTCCCAGTCTTTGTCTTTTTTCTGCTGGCGAAACCTATTTCTGAGACAAAGAAATGCTTCCCTGTCTCGAAGCACAGCTCATAAATAATGAAGGACAAAGACTATGTGCATATGATTTCACAACCATAAATGCTGATGAATAAATGCTGCAACCAACAATTTCTACAGTGCTATGTAACTTCCAGTAGTCATCAACAAGTTACACAATTTTTCTGGTTTATATTAACACAGAAGGGAAACATGTTGCCTGACTCCTACTTTACTGAATGTCCAAATCAGTTACCTCACTTACTTACGGTTCAGCTAAAGTGTAAGAAACAGACCCTGGTGTTTGGTTGGACTGAAGTCTTTCCAATTGTTGCTGATAGGTATTTTAATAAAAAGATGGTACATACTTATAAAGAACTGCCTAGTTGACCATTATTAAAACTTAAATTTTAACGGCTTTTAAGCTTGGCTTTTTACAGCTATTCAACTAAGTACAGCTCAATATTATTTTTGTTTTAAAATGACATTTTAACACTTATGTAGAATTAGTCCTTTGATTATGACTTGCCTTTGCCCACTGACTATGCATCACTGAAAGTAAGGGAAAAATACTCTGGTTAAAAAGGAATCTATTTGCCACGCTGAAGTATGTACACGCGAATCTTGGTGAACAAATGGGGGGATCTGGTTTGGCATATCCTGTACTCCTAATATTCAAGCCCATCCTTCTTTACCACTGTTCCTTTCCAAGGTTTGTTGGAAGTAATAAATATAACATCCTATTAAGTTTCGTAACTTTCACATAAATACATACAGCCCTTAGTAAAGTCAGTGAGAGCCCCATGTGTGTACATGCCAAAAGGAAGGCAGGAACACAAGAATTCCATTTAGCCGTAGCCTTACTCCAGTATTTACTTAATCTTTCTATGATTAGAAGGAAAACCAACATAGTTTGCTTTGGGGACTTGCACGTATTTTATGAATATTGCATCACCTCTCCATGTCACATGGTATTTGGTACTCTATAACCCCATCCTCAAGAGCCTACATTAAGCAGCAGCTGATGATTGATTTTCTCTTACTGGATACATCACAGGACACACAGTTATACCAGTATTGTTTTGCAAGTAGTTTGTTCAGGTTTACTTGCATTTGTTGGCATATTATTAAAGTGGATCAGGACCAAGTGATAAGACCTAGCTCTCTTCTGTTGCAGATGTTTAATTTTCCTGTAATGCCTTCTGCTTACTGTAATAAGTAGAAATCTACTATCTATGCAGTTTCTGAGTTGCCTACTCACAAGCATTGATCTAAAAACAAGAGTGGGTATTCTGGACACAAGAAGCTTTGCAGAAGTCAGCAGCAAGGAAGGCACAGCGAAAGCAAGCGTAAGGTAGTTTACTGAGATTTTAAAGAATAAAGGAATGGGTAACATCAAAAGAGAATAGGTCAGGTAGGCAGCCAGGACTTGCAGATATGCATTTTGAATTTGAGGCAGAATACAAATGAAAAACAACAAGGGCAGCTGAAAGAGGACATAACTGAGCCAAATAAGAAGGTTGGTGCCTTGGTAGTATGGTAACAACACTGATGTAGTAAGTCATGCAACTGAAGACAGAAGGTAAGTGGGATGAAATAATAACGCTGAGAACTGGTGAGGTCCAGAACAAGGTTTTCCCAGGGGAAATACAGTACAGCTGGTGGCTGTGGAAAATGGTGAACTGGGGGGGGACGACACTGTTGTAACTTTCCAGTTGCTCTCAGCAGACAAAAAAAAAGCTGATGACATCGGAGGAGGAGAAATGAAAGGCTTGTAGTTGCACATCTCCTTCTTTAAAGAGGGAAACAAAACCAAACTAGACCGTATCATCAACTATAAAAGGCACATGGGAAGAGTTCTGGAAAATGGAAAATCCCACTGTTGCTCAGTGGTGAGAAACTCCCCTCTCTTCCAGCTGAGGACACGTCACTGGAAAGTCCCAGCCTGAAAAAAAAAATAAAAAAAACCTCAATGAGTAAACAAATTTCGTAGGCAGTCAAAACAGAAAGAGGAACAAAGTCAAATGATACTTTGACTTCAAAGGAGTTTATTTTCAGGTTAGCATTTCCTTGAATGGCAACAGTTCAAGTTCAGACAAGAAAAATCTCATTAGTGTGAAAATGGCTGGTAAATGTCACTACCAATATTAGGCTGTAGAAAGAAAGCTTATTTATTAAAAAGCTAAGATTTCAACTTGGGATTTTTCGGATTTTCTGCTACTGAGTGTAGTCAAACAATCCCAGTGATAAACCAGATACCCAGGATTTATTACATTGCTATAAAATTAGAAATGACTGTCTGGCAAGTTTGTGGAATTTTTTTTCCCCTTCATTTACATGTAGTTCCAGACAAGGAAGCTGTCCTTAACAAAGTGCTTCCTAACAACTCACTGACTCTTTGTCTTACAAGCAAGTTCAATGCTGGGAATTTTTCCGGCACTGTCCATAAAGAAAACAAGGAAAAAACATTGTTGGTCACACCAAGACAAGTGTTGGACAACATTCTAGGATTCTTCCCTCTCTAACTAGCATTCACGAAAATAAAAATATTGGCATGAATTATTACCCTTCTCTGAAATAAATCAACTTTCAACAAAGGTACTTCACAGTAATTAACAACAGCAACATTAACTCAAATTCTGGAACCAATTATAGTGACAGGGCTTTCTAGCTGTAATCTAGGAAAATAATAAAGACAGTTTTAACTCTGCTTTACTGCTCTCCCAGTTAATGAATGTTGCTGCGTCCTGACCAACGTACGTGGCAGTCCAACCCTGCTAGCAAACATCAGATGCCAGTTTTGCAAGTGTTGTACAGACTGCCCTACTTCCAACCCTGTCAATATTACAATTAAAATGCAGTATTTTATTGTCTTTAATTTCAGGTTCTCTTAAGTCTCAGCAGGATTCAACACTACTGCAAGAGCCACCTCAAGCAAGTTATCCTTGACAGCCAGTAACTATTATTATTTATGAAACTGCCAACCTATTCATATCTTATCAGATGCAGAAAGAAGATCAATTAGCAGTCTTTGGTGGGGAGGGTTACAGTTTGGGGTGGGTTTTTTTTTTTATTGTTTTTTGCATTGCTTCTAATGTGTATAAACAGTAGGAGGGAAACAGAACTGCAGGGAAGTTTGAATTTTTGATTCTTTATAGTTTTTCCTGTTACAAGGTAAGGGCATAATGCTACTACTGTCGTAACAGGGGGCAGGAGGATCTTGACTTCTAAGGTGGAAGCTCAGGGCCCTAGTCCATTGATCACGTCTCTGCTCCTGAAGCTTCGAACAGCAGAGAGTAACGATGACAAAAGCTTTCCCCAGGCACCGAGCGGGAGCAGCAAATGTGAAGCCCAGCCGAGTTTCAGTTCCTGCATCTGATGCAATAACTGCATTAAGCTTTCTAAAGGAGGTATCTCGTGAATCTCCCTCTCTTCCATGTGTGCTCTTACATGCATGGCAGGAGGATCCAGGCTATGTTTCCTGCATGGAGCCAGGCTGGGGCCAGCAGCAGAGACAATATTTGCAAAAAAATTGTACTAACTGGACCCTTAATGATTTTTATAGGAATGTCCTTTTCTCAAGGCAATTTCCTAACAATAAAAGCAGGTTGTGACAGCAACACAAACACAATCTGCTGATCTTTTAAAAGCTTTTTTTCAGGCGTACACACCAGTGTTGATCAGGACGAGGTAGTGTGGCATCTGACAGCAAGAACCTGCCTTATGTTGGATGACAACTATTGCAAGAAGCCTCTACCTTAAAGGCTTTTCAGTTTCAGCTAACGCAGTTTGCTACAAGCACTGATTTACTAAGTCCTCTGGAAAGCTGCTGCTAATTTTGAGGCTTTAAAACTAAGGTTTTTTGTCTTCTGGCAGTACAGCCAGGCTATTTGAAACCCTTTCAAAATAGTTGCATCTCTGATGCTAAGAGGCAAGCTCTTGGATTCACCTCACACACTGTTCCTCGTAACTGCTAACTCAGTCAAGACCTTACTCATGGGGTACCACCATAAATCTAGATATTCCAGCCGAAAGGCTTATGTATTTTAGTGGCTGGCTGGCAGCAAGACACACAAGAAGTTGATATTTCTACTTAATGAATACCTGATACAATTAAGTAACACTGAAAAAAAGCCTTAAAGGTGAAATGTCAGCGATGTTCATTCCTGCTTTGGGGGACTGGTTGTTTTTTTCAGCTGCAATAAGGTTTTATCTGCTAAAGCTCCTTTAAATGGCATGGGTATGGAATCAGTTCAATGTCGAGGAATATAACATCTCATGAAGGAGGGAAGGAAGAAAAAGCCCTGAATGAAGTAGAATCAACCACACCTTCATCAGAAAAAGGATTTCCAGACTCAGGTCCAACACTTGTCCTGAAATAATTAAAAAAAAATAAAATAATCAAACTAACCTAATTCCTAACAGAGTCACTGGCGGTTATCAGAGCAAGAAAGTCATTCCTGGCGCACAGCTAACTCTGTATCTGGCTTTGCTTAGTGCTCTGCACGTCATTTGTTGGTTTTCTTCTTCGACCTTGCCCCGTCTTGTTACAATGAAGTTCACTTGGCAGCTGAGGAAAGGAAAACAAGACCAATGGTAAAGCTGAGTGACTAAGCAAGAAAATATATGCAAACCCATTTGAAGGTCTTGGAAACCCCAAATATGGATTTACTCTGCTCACTGACCGGTTAAGCGAAAAAAGGCTAAAAGAACCTGAAAGCTTTTATGTTCAACATCCAAAAGTTGTAATGTGCCAGAATTAAGACAGAATGTGCACAAGAAAGTCTGGACTGGGATCAAAAAGGCAGTACGAAAGTCTCTGGCTGCAGAAGGACCAGGTTCACTGGTGGCTACTGAGCTGCACATAGCCCACAAGCGGTTCACACGGGGCTTTAAGGGCCAGGCTGGCACCAGAGCTGCGCTGCCACAGACGCTGGCAAGTGTCACCATTCCTGCAGCGATGGAGGTCGGTATGGACCTGGGCGGAAGCTGGAAACCACAGCAGCTATGCGAGAACATATCGGTATCGACTGTGGTGGCACAGAACAGGCTCGCATCGTTTCGGCCATGCCTGTTCCCAGACACCTGGGAACAGGAGCCACTTCACCAAGCTCAGGGAAGTCTGCTCTTCAAACAAGCTGAAGCTTCCAGACAGATATTAAAAAACAAACCCAAAACAATGTAATTACCACTTCCTTCATGCTTGTAATTCACTAGCCATCCCCTTTTCATTGCATGAATGACATCACTGTCAGAAATTACTGCCCGAGGACCTAGACTGAAACCGGCTCTGCAATCACATTAATGGGTCTCTGTGCAGATACAGGAGCAGAGTTTAAATTAGCTTTCAAATTATTTTACCAAATATGAAAAGCAATACTTAAGAAGTGTAACATTTCAACAACAACTAATCACTAACAATTAAAAACATAAAAGTAATAATTTTATTCTACAGACTTGACAATTTTGGCAGGGAATTAGCATTGAACATAGGTGACTGCAAATAAAATGCGATCAAAAAGCAGTAACTTACTGAAACGCGTATGCTCAGGCTTCACCTGAGCCTGTATGAACAAAGCATAGCTGTACATATGTAGCTATACAAATAAGCTTGCAGGTCTTTCCTGTACATTTCGACAATACTCACAAGTTAAGCAAGATCAAACTTTGGGTTTCACTCCCAACGTATACAAAACATAGCAAAACTTGTCATGCACCTCCATGATAGACAAGTTCAAGCTTTCCCAAGAATAACACCCCAAAACTATTAAGAGTACAGCTGTTGCTGTGGTGTTACAAAATCTTCCGCGTCTTCTGGGCCCATGGGCAGGGGCAGTTAAGTTCTCCTTTTTCCTCTGCTAACCTCTGTTAGACCTCTGGTCCCTTTCTGGAGCCACAGCTGTTCCCCAGAAGACAGTACCACAAGAGCTGTGACCACAAAGAGCACAACATTGGCACAGCCCGTTTCCAGCCTTCTCCCATTGCTAGGGCTGGAAGGGCACACATGAAATACATCCCTGTGTCGAGGGAAAGACATGGCCACGTTGAGAAGCCCAAAATAGACCAGAGACTGGTATTATGCAAACCAGGGTGGCATCAAACCAAATTATTTTGTTACAATTCAGTATTGTTCAGTATGTTACAATTCTGTCTACGTGCAGAAGCACAGTGTATCACGGCGTCTGCCCCTCACTCGGTGTTTTTATTGAGATTATGGTGGGGTAGCAGCTCCATCCATGACAAACCTATCTGCTCTTCAACCTAAAGTTACAGGACTTGCATACTGTTTCTGGCTACCTTTGCTCCAAGGTTTTTTGGAGCCGCTGGTCACCAAAAGCACCGATACACATACATAAGATCACAGTGATCATTTCTCTGCTGAAATCTTGTTGCAAGGACATTTGTGACCTAAATGAATTACTAAGAGCATCATCTAAGAGGCTAGTTGCATAGGAACAATAGCGAGCAGAGAATTTGTCTACCCTCAGGCCTCAGAAGAAATACTTACTGATACAGCAAAATCACTTCTGCATACAGTGATGCATATAAAAAAGCTTCAAGTTATACAAATATTCTCCCAAATTACCCATTTTATGTCAGTCATACACCCATGTAATGTCATCACATATTCATGTGCCTCATCTAATTAGATATTTTCCAAACTGAAAAAAAAACACCAGATCACGGGATCATTTCACAGTGACACCATTTAAACTTCTACACTGTGAAAACTGTAGACACTAATAGAGGCAAAGCATATTTTATCTGAAGGCTTTTATTTAGAACTTGGCATATAGATTTGTTCTTATCTGAATCTCAGTTATATTCCATGGATTTCATATTCTTCCCAGAAAGCAAGCATCTTTGCTATATATATTAAAATTCCTCGTCTTCTCTTACAAGTGTGTTCCTGTAAGAGACAGCAGTGTTCTGCATGTTTGTTTGCTCTAACGGCGGAAGTGAGAATTACTCGTCAGGCACTAAGTCAGCTACAAATAAGCATGTACGCCTGTAAGCATCAAGCAAGTATTCACAGCAATTTCAAATTTGGTTAAAAAAAAATATTAACAGTTGCTTTAAATTAAGACTGGTTAGTTTTTCCTAGACCTCAATAAATAGAGAGCATAAGGCATGTGGAATCCAAATTCTTTAATGGAGCTGAAGCTCAAAAGCACCGACTGCCATTTACCCCGCGATTTCAACTGGGATCTTTTTCCTTCATCGGTTGTAAAAATTTCACTTCCTCCAGACCAAAACCAGCCCGGTGGCCACAGGTGTCGGCTGGTCACATACAGGGGGGCACGCAGAGAGAGGAAGGGTGACCTACAGGTGAAGAGCCGAAGATGCCGTGTGCGGGCCCGGCGGCGGGGCTACCGGAGAGGGAAAGCAGCAGCCCGAGGGCCACCGCAGGCAGCGGCGTGAAGCCCGGCAGGGCGAGCAGCCACCGTGCCGGGGCTCGCTGGGCCGGCCAAGCTCCCGCTCCAGCGGCCGGCGAAGGCCCAAACGGGCGCGCTGCCGGCCCGGCTTTCCAGCCCCGGCGGCTCCTTGCCGGGCAACCCGGTGGCAGCGGGAAGGGCGGTGACCCGGCGCTATTTGCAGAGCCCCTCCAGCCGCTCCAGGGTGCCCTTCATGTCGCGGATGCGCTTGGCCAGGGCGGGCACGGGCTGCATGGCGCGGTCCAGCTCCTCGCAGCGAGCCACCAGCGCGTACATGGCGCGGATGCTGAGGTCGGCCGCCTCGCCCAGGCTCTCCACCCCGTCCCGGTAGGTCTGGATACAGCCCACGCTGAGGGCCGTCAGGGCCTGCAGGCCGCAGTGCACGTTGCGCAGCAGCTCGTCCACCTGCGCCGCCACCTGCCCGGCCAGGGCCACCACCTCCTGCAGCGCACCGGGGTCGATGGCGGGGATGGAGG
>VZSZ01002336.1:511598-696904 GCA_013398815.1 Ibidorhyncha struthersii | reverse complement strand
CCCTTCCGCGGCGTCAGGCGGCCGGGCGAGCCGTTGGGGCGGTACTGAGCCCGTGCGCTGCCCGAGTCACCCCCTGAGGAGAGGGGTCCTGTGTTGAGGTGAATTCTTTGTCTCTGCAGTTCTTAAAGAACAAGATGGGAAAGACTGAGAAGGGTGCTATCCCCTACAGCCAGCCTGTTCACAGTTTACACCTGTGTGAACAACCAAAGATAAACAGACAGAAGAGTAAATGTAACATGCCGCTGACAAAGATCACCTCGGCAAAAAAGATAGAGAACTTTTGGCAAGATTCTGTATCGCCGGAAATCATTCAGAAGCAGGAGAAAAAGCCACTTAAAAACACAGAGAACTTCAGAAACGCCAAGTCCAAGAAACCTATCACCCTGACTGAAGCAAGCCAAAAAGAAAATTACGCTGGGGCAAAATTTAGTGACCCACCGTCTCCTAGTGTTCTACCAAAGCCTCCCAGCCACTGGGTGGGTGGCACAGCTGTACCGTCTGACCAAAACAGAGAGTTGATGGCAGTCCATTTGAAAACTCTCCTAAAAGTTCAAGCATAGTTTCCAAGATCTCTTCAGTAATTGGCAAAGAAAACTCCATCCAGGAAACTCAAACATGCCTTGTTGCAACAAAAATTGCAAAAGACTGTCAAGTCTTATAATCACATTAAAAAAAATCCTTGTATTATATTTTTTATGGTTGTGTAAATAGTGTACATCATGTATTATGTGTATATTCTTGTTCATACTTTGAGAGGTACATTTTAGTTTTGTTATGAAAGGATGTATTTTGCACTGCCTGAATGGTAGATGTCTTGTATATAAAATATGGACAATTTTATGTGTGTGCTTGACACATTAAGACTTGACTTGATTTGCACAAGGTAATGAAAATTTTGAAAGGAGAGTACAGCTTTCTGATTTTAAGGTTCCAGATCAAATGTGAATGTTCTATTCATGCACTACTGACAATAGTTCTACAATAGTTCTACATTCTGTGTCCCAGTCAAGTATAAACGTGGAATTTTCATACAAATGTGAAGTTTTGCTCTCTGCTCTGGAAACAGTATCTGGAATTCCTGTTCATCTGTTTGTTTTTAAAATTAACTGGAATTTGAGAAAAATTCCAACCCATCGATTTGAGCACTGCTGATTTCTTTAAAGAAAAAAAAAAAAAAGAGAAAAGAGCAGAGCTTTCTGCCAAGAATCCAATTGGTCACTAAAAAATTAAATAAAACAATTTGGCCTCCCCTTAAGCATGTCTCTGTTTTTCTTTTGTGTGTTTGTGTCTGTTAATTCAAGTACATGAACTTACTTGGTTGCCTTCTAGTGCTTCAGTAGGAATATTTTTGTACTTCTCAGCCTTTAACTATCCAAATAATTAAGAGTTTTGATAGTTCACTAAGAATTCCTTGTGTTGTTAAAAAAAATGATCTTTTGTGATACATCATTTAGGTTCCTTTTGTTTCTTGGAATTTCAGATTTCAAGAAAGCGGGACAATGACACGTTCAAATTCATGCTGCGTTCAAAATCATCCTTAACTGTTTTCATAGTAAGTGGTTATTAAACTAGTTGAAACCAAAAAGTAGCAATGACAGAAAGGTGTGGATGGGGCAAGTTAAACATACTGTTCACCAGGTTTGTCTCTTGCTGATGGCTATGCTGGAAATTACATGCCTTTGATCCAAAATTCTTAAGGAGTTGGACTGTAGATTAATCTGACAGGCGTGTTAAAGGCAGAAACATGGATTTGCAGTTATTTTACTAATTTAGTATTTAAGTAAGCTGAATAAAGCAGGAAATACGTGAAATTCATGTAAGATAGAAAAGCATTTTTAAGTTTTTGGATCCACTGAAAAAAAGTATTCTCCAGGCACTACTGTACTGGGAAGGAAGAAAATGTTAGCAGCAGGGTCCCAGGTGAGGTGGTTCCTTAGCATGAATCGTGTTTTCAGAGATTCAGGGTTTTGCTATGTGCATCATCACTTTGTTCCATGCGTGTGAATTCGCGGTATTGGTTAACAGCCCTGAAATGGGATTGGTCAGAAACTTAAGAATTTCTTTGCTTTGTTCATAGAAACTAATTCTATCGGTGCAGAATTTTTCATTATAATGTTATTAGGCTGTTTAACTGTATATGCTCTAAACTAAGAGTTCATACAAAATTTTTGGTCCACTCTGAAGACTTCCAGGTTCACTGTCTTGCAAAATAGTCCTGTACTACTTGATTAATGATGGTGCATGCTTGAGGTAAACATATGGCTTCAACAGCCCCATTTGCTGCCTAATCTAAATACTCCATAATTTAGCATGTCGTAGCTTGTCTTCTAAAAATGAACAAAAATCCTCCTTTGTTTAAATTTTTGAATAACAGTATTAGGGCAAAGAAAAACACTAGTGGAATCTCACCAAGGACAACTCAAGTAGACTGTGAGTCCTAGTTTGCTATATTTGGTATGTGCTGTATTGATCTGCTGTTGTGCTTTTTTTTGTTGTTTTTTTTCCTTTTTCCTAAATCTCATCAGTCACAAAGGAAGATGCCTTGAGCAATTCCCTGTAGCTTTAGGCAATGGTTAATTTTTTCAGTGAATTTGTGATTGCCTTGAATATTGATGACTAGTGTGACGAGCTAGTTTCCATCAGCCATGTAGGTTGGTGGTGTTTGAAAGGAGGTATCCTTTTTTCCCCCCTATTACCTCTGTTAACTATCCGCCTCTTTTCTTCCCTGCCCCTTGGAGCTGACATCAAATGATGTAGTTTGAATGGTAACTCTGATCCTCCAAAAAATTTACCAGCATAACATGCTGCTTTATTTTAGCCCGATTTGCCAACACATCCTTGGAGATTACAAAATTCATTAAATGTAAGTGCTGATAGTTCTTAGCTCCTCAGCCAATTCTTTTCAAGCTGTTGGATGAGACTTCTGAAGTCTTGAAAATGTAAAACTTGCCATACCTTGTTGGACCATAAAGGTTTTCAGGGTAAGATAACAATGTATCCTCTGGTCTTTCCAAACAGTGCAAAAAAAGCTTATTTAGTTTACTTGGTATCAGTGTTGCTGGTCCTGTTGTGATCTGGCAGAAGTGTTGGGGCACTGCATGTTTCTATCTTAAGATCTTTGGGTCAAGTCCCTTCCTGGCCAATAGACTGGATTATAAAAGTAGGCTGACGTGCAATAAACACTTCTACAAGATCCCCTGGAAAATCAGGATGTCGTTATTTCTTAGGACCATATTCTGCACTTAATTTGGTGCTTTCCCATGTTTTTTTCCTTTATCTTTCTACAGTATTTTCTTACAGGGATTTTCACTTTCAGTTTCCTTCACTTTGACAGATTTCCTATCCCAGGTCCCTGAAGGCGAGGCATTGTATTACATGAACATACTATTGTTTGAGTTTAGAGCCAGTAAATGAAAGAAAAACATTACTGTCATGTTTGGAGGACTCCTTTGCAATAACACAGTCTAAAGTCTTTTGAAGTAAACAGCCTTTAAGGAAGAAAATGAACAAACTTAGTGGATGCGTTGTGATCAGGTGCTCATATGTCTGCTCTACAGGAATTAAGTAAATTGTTTATTAAATCTTCAGTCAGAGTAAAGAGACTGAACATACTGCATTTTGGTTAGATAATGAAAATCTTTTCTGTTCAAAATCATCTTTAGTGCAACGCTCTGCAGTACTGCAGGGGAATCAATTGTGAATTAACCAGCAGCTTACTTTTAAACAGTTCAGTGTCCCGTGCTGATAGTCCTGAAAAATTAGCTTTCATGGAGCGCAGAAGTATCTGTTGGGTTTTCATGCGTGGCTAAGTTTCAGCCGTTAGACAGCTTCATTAATACTGGCTGGCTTGGTGCTCTGCTGAAGCTAAAATGCTTCTGTCTCTTCATGCAAAAGGAGCTAGAAATCCCGTGTGCATTTGAACTCCTGTTACAGCAGTATCTCTTCAGAGATGCTGTCAAATTCTTAAGTAGTCCCTGTATGAGGCTTTAACTTTTTCCGTAAATTGCATTTTATTTCAGCTGATTAATATTTTATCCAAGTGGAGTCATTTTAAGCAGCTCTTGTAATTACTTTCAGAGGGTATTTTTTTTTAAGTTTTTGCATTATAAAGCATTTGATACCTGCCACACTTTGAGATTTTTTTTCTGCTTTACCCAGTTTTCAGATCAAATATGAATCCTATAGATTATATGAAACCTGAAGATTATAGATTGGTTTTCATTGTAATTTTGGAAGTAAGTTCACCTTTATTTCTGCATAGAAAGTCTTGACACTTCCGTCATGCAATTAAACACATCCCTTATTTTCTTCTACAGCCCCTTGTACTCTTTGAACTGTGGTTTTCCAATGTGCTCTTTCATTTCTTTTTCATAATATATGCCTGCCTGACTGAACTGTTTAAGGGGAATTACTTTCTGTTGTAATTTCTAAGGCTCTATGTTACGAATAGCCTGGTCCTTACCCTAAAGAGGCTAGGGGGTAAGCAAGGTTGGAAAATGTTCACATTTACTGTGAAAAATTGATGCTACCTTGTTGAACAGGAACCACAGTGTTAAATATTTTTGATAGCAGGAAATCTTTAGTTGCTGATTCAATAGAAAGGATTAATGAAGGGAGCATCCATCAATTCAGGAGAAATACTTTATCCAATAAAAGGACTTAACTACTGAGGTTGTGCAGCAGAATGTTATCAGCAACATAGAGGCTCTGAACTTTTTGTTTTGCATTGAGCCTGTAGAAGAATGCTGTCAGGGAATGCTACAACTGGAAGGTCAAGAATTCAGCTGCATTTGGGAAAAAAAATCCTCAGGAATTAATTTGCACAGCAAACTCATCCTAGCAGAGGTACTTCTTCCCCTGTGCAGAAGTCAGCATTCCTCTCTAACTTCTGAGGTGATAAAAATCTCACTTACTCAACTCCCAGAAAATAGGCCTTCAGATTTTATAATGCCCTGACTCATGGAAGCACTGCGTTGGTACTGCATTGGTTAGTCTAGTGACAACGACTACAACTAAGACATACTCATGGTTGTGTGGGGCAGATGTGGTCATTTAGTCCAAGTGGTTCATAAACCCTTGTCTTCAGTTTGCAAATTACACTGGTTATATATACTTACACTGCAGGTTGCTCCTGGTGAGCGAACTGGTGTGAGTTCTGTAATTTATACCAGAAAAAAATAAGTATTTTGGCATCAAGGACTCTTCTTGTATTTATAGGACTTAAACTTAAGTCTGTTGTAGTTCAGTATACGCTTTATGTATTTCAAGAAGTGGTGTAATCATCATTGCCATTTTGCCGTTCCTACGGTCATGAAGCATAAAGTTTTGAGGAGATGCTATTTCTGTGAAATATATCATTTGCTCCTTTAATGAAGCAGTGTGCTTTCATCAGGCAGGTCTATGAACCTTAACTTGCAAATGTCCTTGTAAGTGGTGACAGCAATGGCCATCAAAATACAATTGACTTTGTTTTTTGTTCCCTGAAACAAGACCTAGAGCTACATTCAATTAAGGGCTTAGTATATAGAATCCTTTCTCTTTTCTCTCATCACCTGAATCTTGATTCTTTATTGCCTGGGGACATAGCTGCATGAGAAGGAATAAGGTGTGCCCTTACTTAAAATAATACATAGCTTGAGATCTGCCATTTTCTTATATGTGTATATATAGCATGAAGCTTTTGTAAGTTGCATTTGTAGCATCAGAATATTCAGAAATTGCATGTTGTCATATTTAGAATATCGATAGGTCATTGTAGGAAATAATGCAGTAGTAAATTGATACACATTGTCCGAATTTTAGACATTCTTTGTATGCAAGCACCAAAGAAAGTGCTGATACATTTTTGTACTAGGAGTGATAAGGAAAAAATTATTGATGAGACAGGTAGAAAAACACCCTGAAAAACAAGGTCAACTAAGAGATAAGAGAGAAGCAGCATAGATGTCACCATTGAATTGTATGGGAAGGAAAGATACTGCAAGAAAATATTATCTCCCAAGGTATCTGATGTTACTGCAAATCTAGGGAATTTTAATGTCTAGAAGAAACACAGTTTGCTCCCAGTTACTCCCTGGGATTATCTGGGGAAAGACAGTATCAGCTGGCAGGCCTTGTGACTGATTTTTTCCTCTGTCTGAGCGGTACCTATTATTCATGGCTAGAAATTGCACCTGGGCAGAGCATTCTTAACGGCTAGCACTGCTTTAGGTATCACAAAATGCTGTACAAGTGCTTACTGCTCTCAGGTTTCCATAGATTTTTAGAAGTGGTCAGATAACCTATGTATGTGCATGATAGCAGCCTTCATGTTTTGCAGTTGGAAAAACAAGCATGGAAGTGAAGTAGCTTGCTTAAGATCACTCAGCAGGCTGTTCTCTCACCCAGGAACAGAACCACAGTTTCTGGAGCTCCAGCCAGGTTTTTCCTTTGCTAGTACACGCGGTTGCTGTGTGATCTGCAAGTCTTCCTCATCCCACTGTCTAGTATGTTAAAATGCAATGAATTTAATGTTCTGCTTTGAAATGTTTGACATTTGTAGTCATTGGTATGGCTGGTGAGATAAATTGGGCTGCGTTTAGGTGTTGTGCACAGTTTTATTGTCGGATAGCTTTAGTAATTTGCACATGAAAGATTACTATTCTGCTTTTCTCCACCCCTGCTTTTGACCCTTCAACACAATACATAATCTATACACACCACTATCATTTTCAGCTCTTCCTCTCTATCCTCTCCCCACAGCCAGCAGCGGGAAGGCTGACGATAAGTCAGAAGTTTCTGCTTGATGGCTGCTGCTCTCCACTGCAGCTGGCTGAGGGGCCATGGGCGTGCACAGCATCCTCATAGTTTCGTGAGTTTACATTTGCTTTATCTTTAGGCTCTCATTAGATCCTGGAAGACGGAAAGAGGCCCAGTCTTTCCCAGGAGAGAGAATCTTCCTACAGGAGGACAGGTGGTGAAGTTTATGAGCGACCCAGTCTCTCTCTACCACCAGCCAGTCCTTCTTAAGACCTCGAGCTTTCCCGTCACCTTCCCCAACTATCTATTCTCTTTATTCTTCACTGCAGCTGCAAGTTTCTCTTTTCTTGTATTTCGCCCTAAATGCATTTCATCATTCTCAGTTTCCCTCACTTCCCCTCAAGTGTTCATACATGTAATCTTTTTTCACCTGAAAAATCAATTTGAGTATGCCACATTTATCTGCTGTGTTCGGGGTACATTTTCTCCAAAAGAGAATTTTTTTTTTTTTCTAAAGGACAGCTAGAATTTTACAAGATGCAATAATTCTCTTGAGATTTCTCCTGTCAACATGGTATGAATTGACCTGGCAAGCATGTAACATAGCCTCAGTAACCATAACACGCCCCACCTGATATCCTGGAGGACTAGAAACAACTCTGATGAGTTGGTCCACACAGATACCATGGAATTCATCTGCCAACCACAACTCAAAACCCCCAGACAATTCGAGTTTAAGGATTGTTTCCTCAGAGATCAGGCAGTCTGAGAGGTCTGACCTGGACTGGTTGCTGGCAGGAGGACATGCCAGGAAGATAAAAATGAAGCCTGCAGCTCTGAGACTCCTGAACTGAGGCTTTTTATCTAATTTGCCAGGCCGGGTCTGCTGTTTGAGAGCCTGTCGTAAGTACAGCCTGCTTGCTGCATGTGTCCAAAACTCCTCTTCTCAGCCTCTTGCTTGTAGGACGGTGCCTTTCTGCGTATTCAGTGATAGTTCAGGGGTTAACTATACATTTCTGACCTGGTTGTGTCCTAGGCAATTTAAGGTAAGAGTTTACACCACTCCTTTGAGAGGGTCTTGTGGTTTATATTCCTTTTTTAATTCATTACCATGTACCAGATTGGTTCAGTACCTACAAGGCCTGCTTTCCCTCAGGTACCCTGGCAGAGTTAGTAAGCGCCTTCCCCAAAGCACTGAATCATATATTTTGGGACAAAAAGAAAAAAGTATTATACAGGCTACGTATGCACCAAGGATACCATTTATGGTCTTCAGCATCTACAGATCCCAAAGCCTGTGAGGTCTGTTCACATCTGCAGGGTTATGCTCAGTACCATTTTCCTTTCTTCATTTCTCAGTCTCCTTCACCAATTCAGTGATGAGGGACTTCCCTTTTCAGGGAAAGGTTCCCTAAATTTACTTAACCATATGGCAGCTTAGTTAATTACCCATCTACTTTCACATAAAGTAGATCACAGATAAGATTCTGTTTGCTTTAATATGTATCTACATCTTCTGCCATATGTTGGCAAAATAACATTTAGTCCCCAAGACAGCTATCACAACTGACTTCCAAAGGGAAAGGTTCAGACCTTTTCAAGACAGTCCCCAATATATATGCAGGGCAGGGGAGGTGAATGCATCTAAAAGACAGACACAGGTGAGAGAGAAGTGGCAGCCCGTTTACTCTCCATACCCCGGGCCCTAAAATTGCTGCTTCCTGTGCCCCCATCCCTTTGATATATTCCTCCTGACCTGTGCCACCTATTTCTTTGGCCTTCCCTCATAGTCCCCATCCATAGTCCTCATTTATGCCAAATTATAGCACTTCTTCCCTCACTGAAGGGAATTGTTCTCTCATAATGCCTTATTATTGTGCTGCTCTTCTACCACACATATATCTACAAAAATTTGATTAATTTCAAAATTATTTCCAACGTCCTTTGAGCTCTTGTGCTGAAACTGCATTTTCTCTGCATAAATGAAAACAAATATCCCAAAGACTATAACATGGAAGCTGCAGGGCTTTCTCCCATTTTGGCCCAGGGTAGAATTTCAAATTTATAGCAATAGAGCTCAAAATCAACAGCAGCTATATGACTTCTTGCTGCATGTAAGGTGACTTCCATAAAGAGAAAAGGGAAACACAGGTGCTACTTACTTTGTCGACACAGGTAACTGTGATCAACTAATTATGCCTATTCAGAATTAAACTCCTATTTTCAAGACTTTTAATTTCCACTCTTTATTTTTCAATAATGAATTTTTATTTCTTTTATTTTTCTGACTACCATGCTGTTTGGGATAAATGTCGAAGCTCTGGAGAGCCATAGCTGGGTACACAATAATGAACAAGTAACATATTAATTTAAATTTCTGCCTTTAGGAAGTGTTTGGGTGAAGGGAAGGGTCAGGAGAGAACCCTCAGTTCTGGTGACCCTCCATCTGGATCACATAGTCACCATCCTCTGTAGTCTTGTGAAACGTGCCAGATTCAATGGCAATGTCAGCATATTTTGGAGCATTCAGAGAAGGCAGTCTTCCAACAAAAAGGGTTTTTCCCTTCACTGCCCCAGAAGTAGCACCCAGTGAGAGGGCAACCTCCACACCTGAATATCCCTAAGATGAAACAGAAGCTTCTGTACAGGCCAGACAGACTGTTTTTATTCCTTCCCCCTGTGGCAACACTGAAGACTTAACCTGTATTGCTATTATAACTGATTACTTGCACTCTTCCGAACTGTCGCAATTTTATATAATTTTTAACACAAACACGCTCTACTTTTCAAATACTGTGGGAACACAATGTGAAGATGTGGCGGGGATAGTAAGAGTAACCTTGACCCAGTCTTGCAGTCTTGATCCAAATTCCAGCTTAGTTGCAGTATTCCTAGGAAGAGCTTTGCTTACTTTTAACATTACTGAGATGGTTGTGTGGGTTGAGCCCTAAGGACGGTGAAGGACGGTGCTTTCCCTCTGGGCAGAAGTACGATACTGATGAAGGTGAAGGAGGAGAAAGCCAATATGTGATGACCAAAGGAAGGAGTAATTTGCTCACTCAGAAACCTTTCTCCCTATTGTCTTCCTCAGCTACAGCCGGCCCCCCTGACCTCACCTTTTAAGGACCTCTAGCCAGTCTCCACCCTTCCTTAATTTCCTACTCCCAAGTCCCTTTCTTGCCAGAAATACAAGGAACGTGTTTTACACACCCAATAGAGCACATTCAATCACTTTTTGGTTCACTTCCAGAGAACCCTGACACCACGTAGACAAAGAAATGATGAGGAAAGAAAAGAATTAAGAGAGAAAAAGTAAAAAATCTACGTTGCTACTAATATAAAAGATGAAACGCGGCATGTGCGATACAGAACACGGGTACATTTGCTTTAACAGATGGAGTTACTGTGGCAGGTGTCTTTAAAGCATATGCACATAGCTTGAAGTATGCCTATGCATATAGCTTAAAGTAAAGGTCCAAGTAAGTGAGTAGTAGGGAAAATCCAGTGCCAAGGCCTCGTAGGGAATAGGCTGAGTTCCCTCTAGTGGCTCGCTTTGGCATTTCCCGGGGTGGCCCCGAAAGGACCCGTTTTGGGAGTAGCAGCCCCTCACTCCTCATTACGTTACAGCCTTGCCCAGAACCCAAGCTTGTATTAGGTAGCTGGAGGGTATAATCACAGAGTAATTCCTGGCGAGGGCCTAATTGCAAGTTAATTTTAAGTGAGTTATGTAAACAGATTAAATCAATCCTTCCCTGTATTTATTTTTCATTAGTTCATGTGCAGATGCAACTGCCCTTAAAAATTCCCTATCTGCTTTACTCCGCTGCTTCATTGAGTCGATGTCCACTGGTAATACCCGCTGCTGCTAATACCTGTGTTAGGCAGAGGCTTTGTGAGACCCCAGTGGGTCAGAATAATCGACGGGATGTTGTCAGGCAGGTTTGGGGAAAGGTTCTGCAGATGGAAAACACAGCCAGCAGCAGCCGAATCTGTATTTGTGGCTCAGTGCGATACATTTAAGTGAACATCAGGCAGTAATTTATTAGGTTAAAATATTGTTGAGTTATTCTTGTACTGTTGCATTAGAACACTGAAAAGATAGCAAACGAAAAAGAGGGAAAACCAAAAAAAGTTAATGGTTTTGGTTTTCTTCACCGCGTGTTTAACCAAAAAGGCAGCTGGAAGATTAAGACAAAATGGATTAGGCAGGAAACCTCCATTTCCAAAAGCAAACATCCGGTGCACTTTTGGCAGACAGTGTATTTTATAAAAAACAAACTTATGACATATTAATTACTGGGTCCCTGGGGTTTTAAAAATATAGAAGAACATATTTCCTCCTGTGAACTTACGAACTTTGGAGGAAATTCCAATAACTAGGAATAAAACTGTATGTCGTTGCTCTCTATCCTGTGTTTTTATCATAGGATACACAGTGTGGAGTATGCCATAAATTGAGAGCCTGAAAGTTACACACCTATGTCTAACCTCAGCCTCAAATTAAGTCAGCAAACAGAAGGGGGTACGTTCATTTCTGGCAACTACTTTTACAGGTTTGGAGGAGATTATAACAGTTTTGTTTCTTAGAATTTCACTGTTTTTTCTAAGCTGGAACCTGTAATTGTCAGTGCTAACCTACTCACAACAGAGATAGGCACCAGGTCATTTACCTCCGAAGAAATCTCCTCCAACTCTTACAGAGTGGTATAAAATCTGGTGCTTTTTCATCTCTCCTTCAAACTCTTCTTTTTTAAAAATATTTGTAATAAATTTGGTTAATTATTGTATTCATAAATGGCAATACTTTTCAGGCCTGCTGGATTTTAGCTTCAGTGACATTTTGTAGCAGTACCATAGACTGGTTTTAAAACAGACTAGCTGCTACATGAATGTGCAGGCAACCTATACGGCATAAAGAAAGCCTTGAGTCGACTGGCAGAAATATTTAAGAAGAAAGAACAAGTCCTTTCAAAGTCCCTTTTTAATTAAAAGCATGTTAATTGTTGAAATCCTAGTTGTTATTTTTAGCATACTAACTCTATATGAAGTTAGAACTAATAAAATTGTATTCTTGGACTGTGCCAGTACTGTATAACCAACACCATCTTGATCAACACATTTCACTTAAAAAACATACATTATCACACCTGAGAATCCTCCTTTACATAGAATAAACCAAAAAATAGAACAGCTTATCAAAATGTCCTTAATACTTTTAACTGAAGAAGAGTCCAATATTCGTCATTCCTCCCCGCCCCCCCCCAAGATAATTATCCTGTTGATCAAAACCCAAGTAAGGTTAAGTATAAAATCAGCTATTGGGACAAATTCTTTCCCAGTGTATAGATGTTTGCCTTCTAATGGAAGATACTTTCAAAATACAGTTGTTATATAATGAAGACATCATTCAGCGATATGTAGAAGTGATGTGTTCAGATGCATGCAAGGTTTCATTACAGCAAAATATGGCTTTATATGCATAAATACACTTTTTAGTTAATTTTTACTTTCTAATACAAGACTTTTTTGACTTTCTGTACAAGATGCCAGACGGATACTGTGTCTGGTTTACCTGTACGTCACCTTTCAGTGTGCTTAACACAAGCTTTTTAACAATAGCCTGCAAAACCAGCCTGACTGTTCATCTAACCTGGATGAGGTAACTGAAGTTCAGAGCACAGATCACCTTTCACACTTGCTCAGCCTGGCTATTTTTTTGAATTGGCAAAGCTTTTGGCAGGTTTTGCAGGACTTGACAGTTTAGCCTCAGCTCTGTTCTGGATGCACTTGTGACTGCTTCAATCTCACAGGCACTTAAACTTCACCTAGATACAGAAAAATGGGAACGGATGTCCTCCTTGTATTCTGCTTCCTCACATGAACAGTTATTCTGATTTAATGGAGTTTTTGTAGCATCACTGTTTCATGCCAAATTTTCTTCTGCTAGTGGAAAGACTTAAGTGTAAGCCCAAATTTAGAGTTCTGAGAAGAGGATACCCCCTTCAAATGAAATACCAAATATTACTGAGATTCTTCATTGTGTTCATTTCAAGACAGCGAATGGGTTATCATAAGGTCATTAAGTCTCACAGAACTTTATAATCTGTTATGTTATATACTCCTGAGAAATATAACCACTTGAAATAGGTGTTAATCATATTCCAGTGCCAGTCAACAGCCAGTTTCATGACAGAAACTCTGAGAGCTGCAGCACAGGAGAGAATCTGGATGTTGTAATGTTTCTGTATATTGTGCTTTACTTTGAATGTCAGTGTTTCTCTGGGGAGATCAGGATGGAGGTCTCAGCACTGAAGATCTCAATTTTGTTCCTGAACTGGAAGGCCTTCATTGGGAGCTTGACCTTGATTTTTCCACATATTTTGGCCTTTCCCTTAGTGACTCGGACTATGAATTTGCCCTTGATCAACTTGTTGAACTACAACATCTTGGAAGTGACCTTGAGTGGAACTGAGACTGGCTGTGAGAGCGTCATCTATACTCTGATGGGCAAAACAGTATTATTACAGCACTTCTTCAGTAAAACAACAGAATTTTTGTTGCAGAAATTACATCTTAGGCATGCATCCTTGAGTTATATCTTGTCAATTCTCTGAACAGTGTTCATATTTACTGCTTTCCATTTTGAAATCTATTGCAGTTTTTTAAGTAGCTTGGCCTCATAGCTATGTACCACACAACACCATTTTTCATATTTAACAATCGTTTCTTTGCATTCAAATTTCTGCAGTCTGATAACTCTGGATTTGTGCTACAAAATTAGTCACGTGAGGGATAAAAAATACTCCTGTGAGTTGAGTGATATCGTCAGTGGAATAAATATAAGAAAACATTTAAAAGACTGCATTACCCCTACAACCTCCTCAGAATAAATTAGGTACTGACATACTTTTTTGAATCTAGGCCTTTGTGCACAGTAATTTCATCAGACCTTTTTTACATCCTGCATGCAAACTGACTATTTGTGTATGAGCACAGAATCTGTGGGAGATAAAAGCAAAGGAGATCTGTAACAAATGAAAATTTAGGGCCGTCTTAGCCATGAAGCTAAATAAAGCTTCATTAATGATTTAATCCCTTATAATACCAAATGAGATAAAGTGCCCCTCACCCTGGGACGTCTACTACATGTCCAGATGGATCTCCTGCCCTGGCCACTTAACTGAGTCTCCTGTCCGGAGAGCGGGGGTCCTGCAGTGCCCAGGACATGGCATTCAAAGGGCTGGGAGAGGCATTTGGGAAAGAAAGCAAGTGCAAAAATGCACACCGTATGCAATCAGTCCCAGAAAATGTCACCGTAAGGCCTAAGGCCTGGCTCTATGGACACTTTCACACATGCTTATTTTTTCTGTTAGCGAGTGGACTTACTGATGTGACAGTTCATAACAAAACTAAGCACATACTGAACGTGTCTTGATGCTCAGGGCCTTAACAAAGATCCACATTTGCATGTTAACCATGGAGTTACTAATAATTTTTCTATAAACTGTATCATCATTTTTATTCCCCTTCGCTATAGTTTGCATCACACAAAGGTCACGAAGGAGACAAATGTGACATGTAGTGGTCACCCTATGGACTAGGGCAAGACCTGCCCTGTGAGAAGGGTGTGGTGGTGCTCCGCCATCACCTCAACATGGTACGCACTCACGCAAAGGACTGTTTGTGCAGTCTTTCAGGGTGGGAAGAAACACGTTGTGTGCTGCAGGCCATCTATTTGTGAGGTCTTCACCGTCTCTACCCCTCCCCAGCCGAGGAGGTGGCGTCAGTCCTGCTACTGTGGGTGGGCAGTGAGGAGTTGTGCCTGCTTCATGGGAAGGTCTGTGCACAGCCCAGCATAGCTGCAATGCCGGTCTGGCTCCCTGGGGACTCCAGCGGCCATAGCTGATGGTCTGTAGGTAAGTGAAGGAGCAGAAAGAGATGTCACAGCCGTTGTAGGAAATGAGACATATATTTTGTGGATGTCTATGAGTTACTCGAGGAAATAATTTCTTCTTCTTCAAGGCAGGCATGTGGTTCCAAATTGGGATATCAGAAATGTTTTTTTTTGTGTAAGCTGAATACCAGAGCCACGGGAAGAGCTGCAGGTCTATCCGCTCACCTCAGTCCACACTGTTTGGAGGTTTGGAGATTGTCTTTGGCACTCCAGAAAAATCACTTTGCTAAAGGTCACCATATTAAAGTCTAATGCAAACAGTAGTTCCCAATAACTGGGGAATTACCCATAAGGTAATTCAGTCTGGAAGGAACCTGAGGAGTCCTCTGGTCCATCCTCCTGCTCACAGCAGGGTCAGCTACAAGGTCAGACCAGGTTACTCAGCGCCAATTCTCATCGTCTGAAATGGAGCCTGGCAGAGGGTTGGATGAATAAGTGCCTTTAACCTCTTCCTGTCATACAGGATTCTCCCTGTCAGGGAGTTTAAATATAGCTCCATAATGCTAACAGTCTGGGAAAGCTTTGACTTCAATCTGCCCTTGTTTTCTGCATGTTGAGTTAAAAGGTCTGAAAGGTATAAAATGTTTAAGAACGAGTAGGAGAGATTAAAAATCACAGTGGATCCCATGTAAAGAGTTTTAATTATGCAACTCTCATCTAAAAACAAATGGATATTTAGCCTACTGTCGCTTGAGAGGGTTTGCCCTAGATTGGCGGGAAAGCATATGCTTACGCTATGCATACGCAGCCAAGTATGTACACTGTACTCATAACTTAATTGAATGTTTATATGGTTTTAAATTGTAAACATTGGAACAGATGAGAAAAACTAAATGATCCATACTGGATAATTAATTAGTTATATTGTTCTACAAGCAGGATGCTCAGCAACCTTAAGATAACTCATTCTGCTCGCAAGGTGGCAAATAGTTTTGCATTAGCTGTCCATAAAATCTAATGAATACATGCTAGTACCACAAGTTTCACAACCATGTTACTCAACAAGTAGAGATCAGTAAAGTACCTGACCTCTCCGTACATTGTGTATCTCAGTATTAACTTTTATCCAAGTTTAATTTTCCTTTATAATTTTGGAAGCATTTATGTGCCCTTTGTTTAAGGAAAGTTCTGGAAAAGGCCAGATACAATAGTGAAAATAGGTGGCATTTACAAAAATAGCTGGTGAGGAGTATGGACACTTGACGTTATAGGAATAACACAATTTAGAGATTTTCCCATTGAAATTAGCAGTAGTACTAATAGATAATGTATACCTTAAAGCTACTATAAGAGGAGAGTGGAAAAATCTGATAATTACTTTTATGACTGTGGTACTTGTTGAAAATACTGGACTATATTTTTTCTTTAGAGAAGTAATTAATTTTTTCTTAAGCATCTATTAAAAGTAAAAAGTGATACTGTAGAATCAATACCCAGCCTGATTCCAGAAAAGACAAGGCTACAGTTGGAAATTTAATTTTGCTCTTTCGTCTCACTCAAACCTTGGCATTTCTGCCAATCTGCAAAGTAATCATGCAAGAGTCTTATGATAGAGGCACCTGCTGCTGGGGAACCCAGATTAATATTACCAGCACATACTGAGTAGGCTACAGGACAGCCAACACATACTAATGATGCCTGGGCTGCGAAGTCAGCTGGCAGCCTCGAGACACCCCATTGTCAGTCCCCTGCGCTCTGCAGTCGCCGCAGCTTCCCAGTACCAGCACAAGCTCTCCTTGCCAGAGCAACTTTAGCCCCTCCTTTGTTTTTTATTTATTTATTCCAAAGTAGGTCACTCTGTGCCATCTGTTGATGCTTAAAAGCCACAGAAGTTTCCATATTCCTTATGGTATCCTGCCATTTAACATGTATTTTTAATACCCTTTTGCGCTATCTAGATGTTGTATATACCAAGAGAACTAATCACAAGAGCTCATTCAATCAAATAATGTTTTTAGCAACTCAGTGCGGGTCTGGGAGTCATATACTAGAGGTGAGTATAATCAAGTGGGGAGGGAATGCAACAGGAAGGGCCTGGGTGTTTTGCTGATGGCGAATCTTGGGCAACACTGCTTTCAGCAAAGAGGTGCTCAGTGTCTGTCTACTTTCTGTTTCTCCAGCAGCCTTGTTGAAAGCTTAGGGAAGCAATCAGTCCCAGGTGGGTATACATTGGGTCTTGTCAGGCTCCAGTTAAATTTACTTCTTTTGTTTTCCAGTGGCGAGCATGTGAAATAAAGAGCATTTCACGTCCGCGGTTGTGTCTCTTAACTTCTTTCCACAGTACCCTCCCATGCGCCTGTTCAGGATGGATTACCCACACACTGCAAGGATGAATTTTTTTCTAATAGTGCTCTTGATTTGAAATGATGACATTCAAGTTATCCACAGGTAGATTTCTGAAAAGGCGCCTCTCAGTATGGGTGAGTAGGGGATGCGTCACTGCCGTCACACACCAGTCCTAACAAGTGCCTTTAGTATGCGATACTGTAAGCAGTGTTGATAAGGAGAGGGGAGGTCACATACATGTGATACAAAACATACATAAAACATACTACAGGGCACACAAATACTTGTTGGTGCGTGAATGTTGTACATGAGAATGTAGGAGACGGACTTTTTAATTATAGGAACTGTCCCTGACCACCTTACTACTAACTGGGGGCTGTTTGAGGTATACCCATATAGCCACCTCTGTCTCCTGTTTCATGAAAAGATTTGGGACAGTGGAAGGAGAGTCAGATCTCTATAAAGTATAAATGCACAGACCAATTCTGTATTTTATAATTAACTATGAAAAGGTAATAAGGTTATGAAGTACCTGAACAAACTACAACTGATGGTCTCTATCATGTGCTTAAATACGAAAGAAATAGCTTAACTCCAGGCAACGATGAGCTGGCTGGGGTAAATAAAGATCAAGCTCTCTTGGACTAGAAACAACTAGAACACATTACCTAAGTTTGCCAGATGTCATTGGGCAATTCGTGACTTCACCTCAAAATCATTTTAACCATTAGTTGAAACCAAAATGGATTGGACTAGTTTGTTCAGTAATAGAGTTTGACCACAACTCTTGGCAATTTCCAGTACTTTTTTACAGGTCCCTGGATATACTGGATGCCCTAGTTTCCTCAGATTTTAAAAATATAAAAACATACTTGTTTCATTTCACAGTGATGTATATGACTGCACATGTTCAAATGACACAAAAACTCTGGCAAAGTTCTGCACGTGTGTGACATTGACCTGAAAAAATCCAACTGCACTCTCATGAGTTATTCATATGCACAAGGTCAGCAAAGAGCTTTTTCATTTATCTGCTTTTTTTTTTTCCCCCCAGAAAACTGATATAAACGCAAACAAATCTACAAACTCACTTTCCCATAAACCTCTTCTTGTCAGCAGTAAGCCCACGAGCGTATGTGGTGAGTAAAAACATATTCTATAAGTGTTTATTTAAGTTTGTGATATCACATAAATTAAATACAGGCTAAAAAATTTCATTGTGCGTTATAATAGCTATTACCAGCATGTTATTGCTTTGTATATTCCCGCTGTGAATAAAGTATGGTTTTGCAAATATTTATTTTGAAATGAATACCTTAAGCAAATAATCGTTATTAATGAACACCCAGAAGGCTTCTTGTGTTCATATTTGCATGATTGGTACAAATCTCTTCAGAATAGGAGCAAAAATAATAAGTCTTTTTAATGTAATTTCCTAAGGTATTATGGAAAATGTCAGCACTTAATACAAGTGTATTTATGATTATGCAATGTATCATACTTCAGATTTGAAAAATTAATAACAAAAAAGCTTTGGGGGTAAAGAGATTTGCAATTAGACACAGTAAGCTGCTGGTTTGCTGTCTCAATAGCTCCTCAGTACCACTAAATCCACAACAAAGTACTTAATAGTAATTTGTGATGCTTTAAAGAAGTAATCCATTTAAACTTTATGTGGATTGTAAATATATCACAATTTTGCTGTCTATCTGTAAAATAGTATACTCATATGAAACAAGCTAGATGCTTTCACATATTTTTTATGAGATAAAAATCTCCATCTATATTTAAATTGAAATAAAAAAGACCCAGAAAATGGAATATTGAATTGTCTGAGTTGAGTGGTCATCTTCTGTCTGTTTAACCCACAAACAGATACTGTCTATGAACAAACAGCTGTAATGCTTTAAAGATTCAGTGGATTAAAAATAAACATCTGTAAAAGCTGCAAAATCCTGTTTTCTTCCAAGGGACTAAAAGAACTGGGGCCTGACTGCGGTTCTGTTTGAATCAGTAGTAGAATTAAATTTTATTTCTAACAACATATGATGTCACTGTAACTAACTAGTGGCATACATATGTTAATAAAGGGGCATTTTAACATCAGGGAAGATCAGAATTTTTTCATTACTTTGAAAAGTTTAGCACAGGCTAGATTTCATTTTTTACATACATTTGCATTGTCATAAATATTAAAAAATTTATCAACCATTTTTAAAATTGACAGAGCAGAGCAGCAGTTAAATGTGTGGAGGTTTGTGTAACAGTTTTTCACTTTCTCTTTAGCTGTATAAAGATTTAACAGGGAAAAAGGCTTGGTATCGTGAATGTAGAGATGGATTAATTGTCTCTTGTACAGCTAGCGGGGGGAAGTTAACAATGTTGTGCACAGTGCCTGCAGTTTCTGACCGTGATACGCCTGCCTGTTTTCAGCGCGGTTGTTTACTGTGCTGTCCGCAACATGAGTGGTCTGTGAGTCAGCCAGCGAACGTACAGCAGGAAAGCCAGCAGTAACCGCGACGTGCACACTCCCGTCCTTCCTGAGGGTGAGGAAGCTCATTCCTCAGGCTGTAGGATTTGGCAGCAATAGAGACTGAAGATTTGCATCTTATGATCCCTTTTCCCCTTCCCTCCCTGTTCGTGTTTATAGCCCAGTTAGTAAGTCATGCTACGAAACGAATCACTGAATTTACCCGACTTTAAATAAGCAAAATGTGCCTTTTAGAGGGAAACAGGAACTAGACATCTAAGACAAAATCAAATAACAAAGCCCCTGACATAACAAATGCTTATAGCGTCAGTAATGGAGCTGGTTTACCATCTAATGTCTTGATGGGACATCTATGGGATCAGGCCGTTTTCATCACAAAACTTTTCAAGCTGGGATAGCATTATGACGGTAATGATGCTGCTATTATAGAAATGATACAAATGTAACATTTGAGCTACAGTATAATGTGAAATACATGACCATATTATAGGTTAAAATAGATATGTAAATTTAATGACGTAGGAAATAAAAGGGCATACTTGAGACAAGGCTTTTTTATTGGAGGAGTGGGAGGGGTTCAGGGCGTTTTTCTCCAAGGTAAGATCTCTCATATTTGATGCTTTCCTTGCTGTTACAAAGCTAAAGAAATTTGAATATAGAAGAGAGAGCAAGCAGTCACTAAGTGTTGTGTCTTAAGAGTACTGGATATCAGTAACACCAGAGATTTAATTCTCTGTTTACGTTCTGCTGTGCAAACTTCAAGGAGCCCCATAATAGCTGATAAGTTTTATGTAACTCTTCAAAGAGCCAAACCAAAGAAACAAATGCGAATTTATCTAGCCCTGTCTTTTAGCTACCTGCCCTAACTGGCAATACTTAACTCAGGCGACTTTCGAACTTTTCTTGCAGTTAATGAGTATTTCTTGTTAAAAAATCACACTTCAGATCAGCAAAATTACAGAATACAACCAAGCTCTCACTGCATTCTTGCAGCTTTCAGAGTGCAAATGAAAATCTGTAGCAGGTACAAGAGCACTGTCTTGTTAAACCTGCCTAAGGCCAGCAAAGCTTATACCAGTCTCTGTGGCTAATGGTGCATGAGAGCGATTGTTTCGAAAAAACTGTGTTCATTTAAAATATTACTGCCTCTCTCCCAGAGGACACCACCCACAAAACAGAGTCAGCAGACTGAAAACACAGATAATTCTAAGCTGCTTCAGGATAAAGTTCAGTGTTTAAAGCATAAAATGCCAAGGGAGGTGGGGGCAGCTTGAGTTAAGCTCTTGGACTTTGCACTGAAACAGCTCAGAGACACTTGTGTCTCGGTCTGCCACCAGAGCTGGGGCAGGCATCTTTGGCAGGTATAAAGAGCTGGGGGCAGTGGCGTCTCAAATAGCCACAGCTGCCTTATCACTGCTTGTATCTGAGTTCTAAGCACAGCTTTTACCTTGCCGTTTGGGGTGCAGGTTCACAGCATTTGGACATATGGTGAGGTCTTAAACCACTAAGTCAAATAGCTAATACACAGGTGACTGGAAAGGGAGATGAAAAAGGTCTTGAGGAATAAACATGCTGTGTGAGGAATTTCAGACTTAATTCCAAGTTATGTCCATGACGTAACCAAACCTGAGGGGGACATTAAGCTCCTATTTTCTGACTCAGTCTGCTCTGGACAATGAAGTTTTGACCACGCTATGATTAACTCTTAAGTGGTGGGAATAATATGACTACAGGGAGAAGGCTTTGCTTTTCTGAATCCACCTATCCTGCCTTTCTTTTCCCTTGATAAGAAATGTGTAAGATGTAGTGGTATCCTTGATCCATTAATGGTTAAATAAGACAACATGCTTCAGTGACTTAAGCCATTTCTCTTCCTGAGGTCTTTAAAATTCTTCTGCTCTGTGGTTATACTGATACTGTGATCCGACCAAAGAAGCCCTTATCACACTTTCTTTTTAAACATACAATCAACTTTCGTAGCATTGTATGTCTTGACAGATACTTCCTAATATAAAGCTGTTTGTAAACCAGACTGGAATGTTATTTTAGGCAAGTCAGTGTATGGCTCCTACACACAGCAACAGCCTGCTTTAGTTTATAATACTCAGTGTGCTATTGTTTTTAAAGCTTTTTATTTTGGCTTGAAATCCAGGCCACCCTGAGTTTAACAGTGAAACTTTCACCGAGTACAGTCTGATCTGGATTTCAACCTAAATGCCTAATGTTGCTAATGTGGGATATGGTAAACTTGATCATCAAGTTTTTTATGGCCACAACAGATGTTCCTTCTTTTAGACCAATGGAAAGCTACCAAACCTCATCCACCCTCTAAAACAAAAATACAAGCATTTGTTTACAGCTTGATTCCAAGAATATGAATTGAATTAGCAGCTGCGAAGTTTGTTCTTGTTTACTTACAAATAAATATATGCACAATTCTTGCTTTTCCCAAAGAACCATGATGTTGTCTGGGCTGTATTTCCTCTATGCAGTAACGGTATTTTTAACAGTCTAATACTGCCTTATAATTTGTCCACCACAAACAAAATATCAGCATAGTATTTTTTACCTTGTTTTTAAAAAATGAATTATTTTTTTTTTCCCTTCTTATGTCTAGTAGACCAGAACAACATGTTTTGGATATATGTTTTGCATTTTGTAGGCTTATAATTTAGATTGACTATAATACAACATTCTTATAATCATAATCCAAGGCACAACCTACAGAAAATGAAAATACTGAACATAAATGTTTTCTTCCTACTGGTGGCATTCAATGAATTTTCAAAAGAGCATAAAATGTTGAAAGACTGGTCCCTTCTCCAAAAGCAGGAGAAAAAACATGACAGTGTAATAACTGTGAACTGAAGCTTTCTAAAACAAGGAGCAAGAAAATTATTGCTTGATTTGATAGGTACCATCCCTTCTCTGGGGTAAGTATCCAATAGTTCTTCCACAAAAACAATAAACACATATCGAGGAGGAGATAGCATAGGAACAAGACTAGGAAGGCAAGGTTTTTGTATAAAAGAAACAGAATCCTCATTTAGCATGCATCCGTTGCTTATGAATAAAAATACTTCACACCTTTTCCTTTGTCCTTCCTAAACTGGTCTGATTTTGGGAGTCATAGCACTGTTTTTATTGAGACAGAGACAAAAATTCTTGTGACCTTGCTTAGTCTTTGGCTTATGTGAAGCTGTTCCCTTGCTTTGCTCACAGCCAAGGCCCCCTCTCTGCTTTGATAACGTGCTGCAGCTGCAAATGAAGTTTAATGTTTCTTCTGTGGGGTGTCCTCGACAGTGATGCTCCCAGCAGCTCTGTCAGGATGGGATTCACCAGAGGGGTTAAGCTGACTGAGCTGCTTCCACACAGCCAGCATCACTACACCCTCTTTGCCCTGGCACTTTTTGGACCTTTGCCCAATTTAACTCACTAAACCATCAGGAAATTACCTAACTTTTTGCATAAGCTATTTTTGTGCCATTTTAGTGAATTGCATCAGCTCAGGAAAAGGTCTGACAAATACTAAAGACAGCATAGCTCCTGGCAGGAGTTTTTGGCTGGCAGAGGGAAAATCATGGTGGAACCAGGGAAGACCCTTTTGGAAGCAGAGCGCTATCATATGTTTTGTGAAACCATATCCAGCTGAAAAACATCCATTTTCTTTTTCTGAGCTGATTTTTTACTGACTGAACTAGCTCATTGAAGGCAACACGATTGCCAGACCCACACAAGAGAAGCAGCAGCAGGAGCACGTCCCAGAAGGTATGGAGGTAGGCTGTCCCCTGTCAGCAAGCCCCTCTCAAGGAACCGTGCTCGCAGGGTATGCCCTGCCTGGCCTCTTCATCTGCTGTGCTCCTTGCAGAGGAAGAAGGGTCTTCTGGTAGTGCTGTGGTTTCCATACTTTGAAGGATAGTCAAGCCTCTTGAAGCACCTCTTCTTTGATTAATTGCTGTGATGTGAAGACACCCACCCTTTTCACAGAATCACAGAATGGTAGGGGTTGGAAGGGGCCTTCGGAGATCATTTAGCCCAACCCCCCTGCCAAAGCAAGTTCACCTACAGCAGGTTGGACAGGAATGCATCCAGATGAGGTTTGAATATCACCAGAGAAGAAGATCCCATAACCTCTCTGGGCAGCCTGTTCCAGTGCTCTGTCACTCTCAAAGTAAAGAAGTTTTTCCTCATGTTTAGATGGAATTTCCTGTGTTCCAGCTTGTGCCCATTGCCCCTTGTCCTGTCGCTGGGCACAATGGAAAAGAGTCTGGCCCCATCCTCTTGACACCCACCCTTCAGATATTTGTAAGCTTTGATGAGATCCCCTCTCAGTCTTCTCTTCTCCAGGCTAAACAGACCCAGGTCTCTCAGCCTTTCCTCAGAAGAGAGATGCTCCATTCCCTTGATCATCTTTGTAGCCCCCCACTGGACTCTCTCCAGTAGTTCCCTGTCCTTCTTGAACTGGGTAGCCCAGAACTGGACACAGTACTCCAGATGAAGCCTCACCAGGGCAGAGCAGAGGGAGAGGATGACCTCCCTTGACCATTTTATATAGTTTGCCTACTGTATTCTTTGGATTTGTCCTTTGAACATTTTCTGTCACTTGCCGTTACTGACTGACATGCTGTCAAGGCAGTTTAACAGTCTTACAGGCCTCAGATGTGTCCAAGGAGAATAGCTAGCTGAACGGCCAGGACCTGAGGGTTGTGATCAGTGGCACAAAGTCCAGCAGGAGGCCAGTCACTACTGGTGTACCCAGGGGTTGATAACTGGGTCCAGTACTGTTCAGCATCTTCATTAATGACCTGGACAGTGTACAGATGAAACAAAACTGGAAGGAGTGGCTGATAGACCAGGGGGTTGTGCTGCCATCAAGAGGGACTCACACAGGCTGGAGAAATGGGCTGGGAGAAATCTCACAAAGTTCAACAAAGGGAAATACAAAGTCCCTTGGGCAGGAATAACCGCAGGCACCGGCACATACTGGGGGCCATCCAGCTGGGAAGGAGCTTTGCCAAGAAGGACCTGGAGGTTCTGGTGGACACCAAGCTAAGCACAAGGCAGCAAGAAGTCCTTACGGCAAAGAGGGCCAAGAGCACTCTGAGGTGGATTAGGAAGAGCATTGCCAGCAGGGCGAGGGAGGTGCAGTACTGGTGAGGCCACATCTGGTGTGCTGCGTCCGGGTCTGGACTCCCCAGTACAAGGGAAAACTTGGGGCTATTGGAGTGAGTCCGGCACGTGCCATGAAAATGACTGAGGGACTGTAGCATTTGTCATATGAGAAAAGACTGGAAGAGCTGGGAGTGTGCAGCCTGGAGAAGAGAAGGCTCAGGAGGACCTTAGCAATGTGTGCAAATACTTGAAGAGACAAACTCTTCTCAGTGGTGTCCAGTGACAGGACAAGAGGTGGTGGGCACAAATCAAAACCCATGTAATTCTATCTGAACACAGGAAAACAGTTTTTGACTGAGTGTGACTGAGCCCTGGCACAGATTTCCCAGAAAGGTTGTGGAGTCTCTGTTGTTGGAGTTATTCAGAATCCATGTGGGCAGCCTGCTTCAGCTGACCCTGCAGGGAAAGGACTAGATAATGTCTAAAGTTGCCTCCTAACCTCAGCCTTCTGTGACTCGGTGATTCTGTCATCTATAATTCACCTGTAGATGTGATTTATAGATCCCCTTGTGAAAGTCCGGGGCACACACGAATGCCACTGAGAGTCCCTGTACTGCTAGGACATAGTCCACAGCTTACTACCTAGGACATGCTGATGAGGAGGAAATCAGCAACAGGCCATGCATTTCCTTCGTAAAAGAAGAAAAAGGAGTAAGGAAAGATTACATAGTGATTTTTCCTCATCTACATGAGATAAACTGAAGCACATTCCTCCTTTGCCTGCTCTATCCTGTAATGAACACCTCACACTTTTGCAAGAGGAAAAAGAGATTCCACATCTCAAAGGGTCATTGTCAAATACCAGCATTCCCAAGATGGACACCTGCTAAACTTGTATTTTATAGCTTCAGCAGTTGTTAAAGTCTAACACATTTATACACTCTAAATTACTGTTGTTCAGAAAGATCAATTTTATAAAGACAGCAAATTGGGACCTAGCACAAATAGACATACAATACTAACGATAGAAAATTATGTTGTACATGGAGCGTGCAGATTATCTGTGATCATGAGGTGGAATTTACCAAAATAACATATCTATTATGATGTTAGCTGGTGTGAGGACTAATTATGATACATATTATCACTTTTCAAGCATGCAAGTTGGAACTGCCAAGCTGGCATAAACCCTGTAATGCTTGGTTTTTTAAAATTGTTGGATAACTTACGTCCTCATGGCAGACAAAGAGGATTTTAAGTGTATCCTAAAGGTTAATTTCAAGCAATTCAGACTGCGGCCACATGATTAATTCAACCCTCTGATTATCTGAGATGCCTCAGCTGGAAAATAAAAGAGCAAGACGTGAGCAGATAACATAATTCCGAAAAGTTTTTTAGCCTCTCCCCATGAGCGGTAGATTTTCCCTGGGTGAGCCAGAGCTCGGTTTGCCTCACTTTCAGATGCCTGCATTCTTGTGTGCTCCCTGCTGCTTCTTCAGCCCTTCAAACGAAGCCCTTCTTCAGGAAGGAATTCTGTAGTCTGGGGCTGGTGAGGCACAGAACAGGTTGCCCAGAGAAGCTGTGGAGGCCCCATCCCTGGAAGTGTTCAAGGCCAGGCTGGACGGGGCTTTGAGCAACCTGGTCTAGTGGGAGGTGTCCCTGCCCATGGCAGGGGGGGTGGAACTAGATGATCTTCAAGGTCCCTTCCAACCCAAACCATTGCGTGATTCTATGATCTTGCACTTGAGTGCAATCTCTGGGCAGTGGCGCACAGAGGGCAGCTGGGGAGTGAAACTAGCTTGCTTTGATGCCAAATACATGCGTGAGCAAGGCGTGCGGTAAGGCAGCGGCAAAATACAGCGGTTATAAGTGCGAAGTGGCAGCGGGCAGCCCGCCCACACACCCACCGCCGGGTAAGAGCGGCCCCAGGCCGCCCGCCCGCGGCACTCCCGCCGGCAGCGCCGGCAAGGCGAGGGTGGCCCCCCGGTGCGCGCTGGGAGGGGTAGTTCCGGCCGGGCGCCACGGGCAGGCCCTGCCGGGGGGAGGAACTACGCTTCCCAGCGTGCCCCGCGGCGCGGAGGAGGCTATAAAAGGTGACGGCGGCAGCCGGCTCACACGCCGGTAGGCAGGTGCGTGTGGGGCCGCCGCTGCTGTGGCCGCCGCGCCGCTTCTCTCATGAGGCCGCAGGACCCGCCTCAGGGCGGCCCGGCCGCCGCCGCGCTGCCGGCGCTGGAGACGCTGAAGCAGCGGGCGTGCGAGAGCGTGGAGCTGAACGCCGGGCGGCTGGGCGCGCTGAGCCGCGACATCTGGAGCCGGCCCGAGTTGGCCTACGAGGAGCACCAGGCGCACGACGCCATGATCCGCTTCTTCTCCAGCCGGGACCTGCCGGGCGCCGCCTGGGCCGTGCAGCCGCGCTACAAGCTGGGCACTGCCTTCCGCGCCGAGTGGGGCACCGCCGCCCCCCCGGGCCCGGGCCCGCGCCCGCTCCGCCTCGCCTTCCTTTGCGAGTACGACGCTTTGCCCGGCATCGGCCACGCCTGCGGGCACAACCTCATCGCCGAGGTGGGAGCCGCCGCCGCCCTGGGGCTGAAGGGCGCCCTGGAGAGCCTGCCGCAGCCGGCGCCCGTCACCGTCCAGGTGAGAGCCCTCCCGAGGGCGGAGGCTGTGGCCCTGCCCTCCCCCTCTCCGGGTCCCCGGTCGGCCGTTGACTCTCCGCGTTTGTGCTGCAGGTCACGGTGCTGGGGACGCCTGCGGAAGAACAAGGAGGAGGCAAAATAGACCTGATAAAGGCTGGAGCCTTTGAGGGCCTGGATGTGGTTTTTATGGCACACCCGTCGCAAGAAAATGCGGCTTACCTGCCCGATGTGGCTGAGCACGAGTGAGTGAGGGGGTCCAGGTGGAAAGGGTGGGCTTGTTTTTAGCCATTTCTCCCTGCCCCAAATAGGGGAGCAGCGTTGGAAGAGGCTAAACTTTAAGCTGGGGACCTTGCAGGTCCCCTTAAAATGAAGGAGCCTGGTAGTAGTTCGGGACGGTGAGCTGTTCTTCTCCAAAGTGCAGCGTTTGGCCTCGTGTTAGAGATCCCATACTGCTCTGAGGTAATCTTGCATGTGTCCTCAAAATCCATTCTTTCTTCTGATGTTTCTAGGTCTTTCTTTTTATACATGCAAGTGATTATTTTATCAGTTAAAAAAAGTTTCATTTAAAAACCACCTGTTCTTTAAATTTTAGAACATGCAACTGGAGGGAGTCTCAGGATTGTAGTTCCTTGCCTTCCTGGGCGCTAGGTCATATAGTCCTCTGTATGCATTTTAATTAATTTTGGAAGTGTTTCAGGCTTTCTCTTCCGCTTTTCAAAGAGACAGCCATCTGAGCCTGACTGCTGTTTGGATCCTTATTAACTTCCAGCCTAAATTTCACCATGGCCACTTTATATTTATTAATGCTCATATCAACTTTGATTCAAAGTAGTTCTTGGTTTTCCTTCATGTTTACCCCCAATATAAGTATGGACAGCAGTCATACCCTCACTTGGCTTTTTTCTTGCCAGCTAGCCATATAACTCTTCAGAAATTATGCCTTGTCGTCTTTTGATTAGCCCTGCTGTTCAGTGTCAACACTTGTTTGTTTGTACTTGGAGTGACTTGACTTGTCTTGAAGTAGTCCTTCCTGGATGTGCATAACCAGAATTGTACACAGTACATGAGGTGGAATTTCCTTAGACCTTATTCAGCTGGTGCTGGGACCATAGTGTCTGTCTATCATTTTGGACACAGCTGGTATTTTTGGGGCTTCCTCTTTAGTAATTTTTTTTTTCAATTTTTAAGTCTTAGACAAGTGCTTAGTCTGTAAGTACATGGTTTCTTAAATTATTCTTTAATTTAATTCTGTTTTTGCTCTGTCAGTCTGCAAGGCCATGCTGTTCTTCCTTTGTTATTGTAAATTTCTCCTGTTTTCATAGTGTCCCAGAAGTAGTCTATCAGCAGGTTTTGTTTTTACGTTTTATGCCATGGATACTAATGATCCCAAGGTCTTATCTTGTAGAGACTCCACTAGTAACCTTCCTCCAGTGCGGCAGGTGTTTTTTCCAAGTTCTATGTTTCGCTGTCTCTCACTAAGTTCTGTAATATTTAAGTAACTGGTTTCCAAGCACTTCTGACTTGATGTACTGACTGCTGTTTTCATCATGGTTGTGCTACCTTCCAGCACCTATGTGCTTGATTTTATTGGCCATTTTGCTTTTGCCAGTTCTGTTCCTGGTGGATAATTTGCTTTGTCGCTGAATTTTATGGTAGAAACTGACAAGGTTGGCAACACCTAGTCTTCCTTGTCTAGCTAGCCCTCTGCTGTATTCTGTCACTGTGTTTCTGAAGAGCCTTAACTGGTTATTGTTGTATCCTTCAAGACTTCTCAGCTTGGATTTTTGTTGCTCTATCTTATGACTATATTCATAATCTTCAAGGTGCAGTTTTCATTGATAGTTTTGTCTTTCTGTTCATTTCAACTCTTGCAATAGCCTTTTGAGTTTCATACATTTGGAGAGGGAGACTTGGAAGTCTCCCTCCAGAGATGGTTGTCTGCTGTAGGATACAAGTTCTAGATAGACTTTAAACCTTGAAGTATGGAGGAGGCATGGAACTGATGTACTAAGTGAAACTGCTTACTACTTCCAAAAGCTTGAAATACTCCACTTATCTCATGATTTATGTAATTATGAGATTCCAAAGGTACAAAGATTGTTTTGGTGATTTGTAATTGATCTTTTGGTTGGTTCCAAGGAATTGAAGGACTGGCCATCACAAAATTGCTAGTGTTACTGTATCTGCGAACTTTGAAGCTGGCTTGTGCCTGAAGGAAAAATAATATACTGGGATAACTGGTGAATACGTGCCAAAATTTGCTAATTCTTATTCACTTATCCTTCACCTAAGCAGCCTATTTATTGTTGGTCAAACAGGATCCACATTCTTCTGCTGATATTCTTAAACTGGCTTAGGGTTTCGTTATTCACCACAATCTGTTGGGTTTTTCTGAGAGTATGTGACACTTACGCAGCAATAGCAGTGCAAGANAGATTGCGACATGGCTTTCTGCTTTACTTTGCCATCTCCATTTTTTTTGAGAAAATCCAAGGATCCTTCCTGCCTTTGTGAGGTGGTTTGAGGGGTTGCAATCTAATATTTGGGATGCTAATGGATAAGTTCTTTTATCTTGATTTCATAATGATAAATTTTAAATAAAACTCATACTTTACAGAACGTGATGTGTGGTTGTCTTGGAGGATGAGGGAGGATGGAAAAGGGCATAGTTAATTTGGATCGCAGGCAGTAGCAGGAGACATGTTCTGCTGCAACAGTGCACTCCATTGTGTCCCTCTTTGTCCAGTGTTGAAGTTCTGGTATTAACTTACAGCTGTGGCATGGTTCAGAGCATAAGGGGTCAATTCAGGATAAGTGGCTAAGTTAGCATCTGTGCAAGGCAGAGGGACAAGCAAGTTAGGCTTGTCCTAGCTGGGTAAGAGAGCTGATGTGTCTCAGGGGAGCTCTTTGAGCTTGAGGGTGGAGATTTTTAATGTAAAGGTCTGGATATTGAGGACAAATAGACCTAGTTAAAATCTCTAGTATTGATAAATACAAATATTTGTGTATTTGATAAGTAGTAATACCTTATGTAGTTGTTAGTATTTAGTATTTGCCTCTCACGTAAAGAATTTTCATATAATTTGAAATGCTAAATTATTTTGTAAGGCTAATACAAAGGGACCTCATAAGATGAAGCCAAGCATGAGTTCTTACTGGATGTGTTGGAGGATAACCTTTGCACTAGATTTCTTTCTTGTTGCAAGCCTTTCTACCAGTGTAACTGAAGTGTGCAGGGAAAGAACATCCTTGCTGTAGCATGGTAATATATATTTTATACTATGCTATGCCTTTACTGCACTTTTTAAACTTTACTTGTGTTACTTAGACATGGCTTGTATGGGATCTTAGTAATATGCTTTTGCTACCTTATGTACTGTATGCATTTTATTGAAGTTTGACAAGAATTAGGACAATAAACCTCTAATTTTGAATCAGAGAAAAGGGTTTGTTGTCCTCTGTTAGTAACTTTAAGTCTCGGAACAGTCAAGAGGTATAAAGTGTTGGAGACACTTAGTATATGAAGCCGGTATGTTTCAGGAAAAGGCTGTATAGTGGTATGCTACTGGTAGCTCTTTTGCCTGACTGGGTCTTGATATCATTCCATTTAATTGGTTTTCAAGAGATCTTTCAGGATCTTCCTGCACTCAAATAGTTCAACTTTGCAACAGTGTAGTGCTGGGTAACTTGTTTGGTGTTCTGTACGAAAATAACAAATTTGTGTGAACAAAAGCAAATTTTATTTTAGAGGTTCTTTTCAGTGAATGAAAAAACAAATAAGCAATGCCTTTTATTTCCTAGTGTGACTGTGAAATACTATGGAAAAGCTTCTCATGCTGCTGCTTATCCTTGGGAAGGAGTTAATGCATTAGATGCTGCTGTTCTTGCATACAACAATCTGTCTGTTTTAAGACAGCAAATGAAACCGACCTGGAGAGTTCATGGTGAGATCTTCATTAAATCTAATGTCCAGCAAGTAAGAGTTTAGGCTGTTGAAATACTAACTTAGAAAATCCAACAACTTAAAATATTGCATTATTGCACTGAATTAGTATAGTCACTTCAAATATTATGAAATAGCACCATTTCATTTAAATTGTTTGTCTATAATCTTTAAAATCATGTCAGTGTCCAGAACTAACTTTGGAAAATAGGCTTATGGGTCAGATTCAAAAGAGGACACTGGTACCTAAGTAGAGGGTAGACAAATTCTAAGTCTTTGCACTTGAAGTTGCAGTTCAGAAAGAAAAAAAAAAAGTGCTAAGTTTATTTTGGTACATGGCCTTGAATTCCTTAAAGTTAACATGTGTTTTTGCAAATATGTAAAATTAAATGCGTCTGGAAAGTGAAGTATTATTTACTGCATCATTTTTGTGGCAGACATTCCATTCATTAGATGGCATTTATATTAACACTTTTGGAAAGGTGTAGTGGTCTAGAGTGACTGAAGTTTATTTGCTGAAGTAAAAAAAAAAACAAGTGATGCCAGAAGCCTATAGTTCTGGTTAATAGCCCAATCAACTAGACGTGCACTGGATCCTAACAGTTGGTATCTACTAGACCTTGAAGTAGAAATGTCATTTTGCAATAAGACATGTTAAATGTTAAGCTTGACTCGTACTCCTTCAACATCATGTATTTCTTTTTGTACAGTGAGAAAGCTTCAGAAGTTGAGATGGAATCTGCCCTTTAGCTATAAACCCATGTTTCCTTTATTACACCCAACACAACTCTTTTCAGAGTTGAATTTAAGAAATTTTGCCATTTCTACAGGACTTAAAAATGTAGAACTGTTTAGTTTGAAAACTTAAGAGCTTAAAACATTTCTGGAAGTTCTGAGCTAATGATCGTTATATGTCTTGGCTGCTTGTACTGTATAATGTATGTGTGTATTTCTCTCCAGGATATCTGGATGGAGTCTGGAAGCCCTAACCCTTTTGACTGTAGATGATGTTTGCAGTTCCGCTGTGCAGCATACCCAAATGAATTTCAGACAGCGGGCATAGCCTTAGATCTCTATCCTATTGCTCTGTAGGAAACAAGGCACTTATAAGTTTTGGTGTCTGAAACTCATGTGTTGCAGGTTTAAGATTGAAGATGCTGAGGTCTTCTATTGGATCTAAGCCTAAAACCCTAAATACTGTTTTTTTTTTTTATAGTTTCTAAAAGGTATTTGGCTAATGTAGGCAAAAAATGAAGTATCTAAACAAGCGTCCTAGAGGTAACACTTCCTGAACCACAGCAAAACTTAAATTACTGTGTTGATACAACTGCTGTCATAAACCTGGTTTTCAAACTGGAAGTATTTAAAATACCTTTGGGAAAGTATAAGCAGCCAGAATGAGACTTAATTTTAGGAATGCTTTCTTTACAATAGGGTGTTGGAGGTCTCGTATTGCAGGCTTGCAGTAACAACCATGGCTGACTTAAATGATTCTAAAAATCTTAGCGTTAACCCACAAACAAGCACTGAAATAGTTTCCATTACTTGAAGTCTAGAATTTCTAAGCAATGTTTTATGTATTTGAACAATGTTACTTTCAGTTTATCTAATATTTGATAAATTTATTTCTTCCCTGCTTATGAGTGGAGTCCCCCTTGAAAAATAGGAATGTAGATTTTTCTTCTGTTCAAGAAATTGTATTAAACAGGCTGTAAAAAAAGTTCCATCTAGAAGAAGGGCAAACTAGGTGCTATTAGTAGTGTGCAGGCAGACTACTTTTAAGCTAGATCTGCTGTCCAGTCTGTATTACAGTTGCTTTGAAATTTAAGTGTAGGCATACTCTTAGACTCTTTCCAGTTCCATTTACAAATGTGTTGGAAGACAAATGAAGGCTTATTAAGCTACTTGTGTTGCGTAAACAAAACATTTTAAGTATGATGTGTCATGCAAATTTGCATGATTACTTACTTGTTGATTTGCTGGTTCCTTTTCTGTGATGTCTGTCTCTCTTATCTGAGCTGTTCCTTTTGTTATGGACTAGTACTGATAGTGGTTTAATTCAGCACTGTTTACTTTGTACTTGGGACTGGAAAGGTTTTACTTGAGGGAGGAGTTCATAGCCTTAATAGGTTTTTGGCACCAAAAGTAGATTTGTTGCCTCTTTGCATCCTGAGAGTGCTGTCCTTTTAGGCTTCAGTGACAGATGTCAGTAACTTTGTGCAGTATTCCCATTTAAAGTAGATAGTTTCTCAGGTTTTACAGAAAAAATCTTATTCCACATATATAAATTGAGGATTGAAGGCCAGGGAAACAAGTAGCCTGTTGAAAGCAGTGAGCCATTAATGCATTGAAATCTAATGTAGAATTGAGGTCTACAATGTTTTTTTTTTTTTTTTTTGTTGAAATATCTAGATGTTATGGTCTTTTATGGTGATGCCTCTGCCGAAATTGAAAACTACGTAGTTGTCACATTTCCTTGAGGGAACACTTTCAACTCAAACTTCACTCTTGAATAAAACTACATATATTATGAACCCAAATATTTCTAAAGAATTCGAATGAGGAATCTAATGAACTTTCCATGCACTGTAACTCACACATTACTCCAGTATTGCTGAGAAATGCAATGTAATCAATTTCTCTCCAAGCTGGCAAAATAAGTTAGAAACATTCTAGTTGAGGAAACCTTTAAAAGTTGGAATCCAAGGTAGCCCTTATAACAATTTTTTTTTTTCCCTTTTTCAGTGGCAGACGAATTGCTGTATGACTCTGATGCATTGAATTTCAGGGGATTGATTACAAATTCTAGTTTGGTGTGTCTTTAGGCTCATAACGGATAACCAAAGAATACAGTGAAATAGTGCTGAAAACCACGTATGCATTCCACTTAATCTGATGTGATGAAGCAGCTGTCCACATACTGTATTTTTGACATTCTTTGTGTTTCATGCTTAGTTGATATTTCGTTTATATATTTAGTTTTTGAGCATGGGAGTTTCGTGACAGGTCTGAAGCTCAAGCATTTGTGTTTAATGCTGGTAACATACTTTTCTGTTTCTGCAGGTGTAATAAAAAATGGTGGTGTGAAACCTAACATCATTCCTTCTTACACTGAACTAGAGTTTTACTTGCGTGCCCCTTCAATGAAAGATCTTTCCGTTCTGACAGAGAAGGTTGAGAACTGCTTCAAATCCGCAGCGCTGGCCACAGGATGCAAAGTAAGAAAGTATTCATGGTCATGTGTTTCTATTACACTGGAGATAAGGTAGACCAGAATAGGAAATCAAGGCTTACAGCATTTGTCTGCATGGTGTTTAGCTGAAAGAAGTAAAAATGTTAATGCTAGTATTTGCTATTCTGTTGCTTTGTGTCCTGAAAGAAAGCTTTGTTTTATAAATCGAATGCCACAGAATCATAGAATAACCTAGGTTGGGAGAGACCTCCAGAGGTCATCTAGTCTAACCCTCTGTTCAGAGCAGGACCAGTTAGAGCAGATTGCTTAGTGCCATGTGGACTTCTGAGTATCTCCAAGGATGAAAATCTGCAACCTCTCTCAGCAGTGCTCTACCCGCCTCACGGTGAACAATGATTTTCCTGATGTTTATATTGTGATGGCTGAGCACTAGAACAGGTTGCATAGAGAGACTGTGGTGTTTCCATCCTTGGAGATACTCAGAAGCTGCACCGATATGGTCCTGGGCAACCAGCTCTAGGTGACCCTGCTTGAGCGGGGGAGTTGGAGAAGATGACCTCCAGAGGTGCTTTCCAACTTCAACCAACTTCTGTGAGTCTGTTTCTAATAGGAATTTCTTTTGTTGCTTCTCATCATACCACTGGGCATCTCTGAGAAGTCTGGTTTTGTCTTCTCTCTACCCTCCCCATCTGGTCGCTGTAGACAGCTTAACCTTCTTTTCTGAAGGCTCAACAAACCAAGTTCTTTCAGTCTTTCCTTGTATTCATGTTCTCCAGCACCCTAATCATCTTGATGGCCTTCCCCTGAACTTGCTGTAGTCTTGAGTTCAGGAGCACAAAACTGAACACAATACACCAGTTGTGGTCTCACAGGAGTTGTCTGCATCAATAATAAAGATAATAAAACAGTGGTGGCACTAGTATTGATTGCAGATGGATGCTACAACTAACAGGCAGCAATTTGGATTTTTGTGCCACCGATCATAACACTTGGAACCTGAATGTCTTCTGTGTCCACTGAGCCAGACCTGTCATCATGAAAAGCTAAACTTGGTCATGCACCATCTGCTTTTCCATGAATCTATGCTGGATAGTCACAATCGCTTTGTGATTCATGTGCTCAGACATGGGTCTTAGGAGGATTTATTTGCTCTATATTGTCCTCAGGAGCTTCAGGGTAGGATGGTCTGAGTCTGTAATTGCCAAGATCCTGCTCCTGGCCTTTCAAGATGGATAGGACCTTGAGCTTTTTTCATTGAGGTGGAGCATACCTCTGTTTCCTTTGCCCCATTAAACAGCGGGCTCATGTAGCAACTAAATATGAAAAACTGAGTGATTTTCAGTTAGCATCCTTCTTATTTTTTTTGCTTTTAGTAAATGGAAGCATCTCTCCTGTAGCTGGTTCCAGCAATATCATTACCTTGCAATGTATTGCTAAGATAGCAGGTTCTACCTGCTCTGTAGTTGCAGGTCAGTGGCTAATACAGCTGTGAAAAGAATGTCTGTGTTCATCAGGACAAATAGGTATAGTGTATATGATGTGAGCTAGGGGGTTTTAAGGTCTATTGGAGGCATCAGATGCTGTTCTCCTGGTATGGCCCCTTCGCTCCAACTAGAAAAGGATTTCAGAAATTATACTTTATGCAGAATGAAAGTTAAGATCTCTTTTGAAACTTGACATTGGTATGATTTTTATGTTTCTTTTCAAACTTCTTGCCTGTGTGAAGCCATTTCATGAATGGGGCTGTAGTTATTGGAAATGTTCTGAACAAAAATAGTAAAATAGAATTTGGTGAAAGAATGAATTGATTTCTTTGTGGTTTAATAGTACCTGCAGTGGAAATCACTAGAAGCTGTTACAGGAAGTGCGTGCTTACTATTTTTGGCGATGCTGTCTGTGAAATCTGTGCTTTTGGAATTTGGCTGTCTAGTGTAAGCTTGACAGAACACCAGCTGCGTTTTGATCAAGGCTAATATTTGGCAGAATGTTATATTTTTGAAAAAAACTTAGCAATTATGTCTGTTTTGACATGGGCTTGAAGTATGGACATGTATTTAACTCTTCTGGGCTTTAATAGTTTACACTAAACTGGTTTAGGTTGGTGAAAAATTTCTAATAATTTGGGGGTTTTTTTTGTCTAGGTGGAAATAAAAGGTGGTGAAAATGATTACTGCAATGTGCTTCCGAATAAGAGCCTCGAGAAAGCTTACAAGGAGAATGGAAAGCAGCTTGGAATAGAGTTTATATCAGAAGATTGTATCTTGAATGGTTTGTCAGGTAACTCAATCTGTGTTTTTTTGTTATGACTTATGCTTAAGAGTTCATCAATTTAAGCTTATAAAATAACGGGATAGAGGTAGGTTAAACATAGTTTGGTGAGAAGAAAAAGGCCAAATTAGAAAATGGAAGCTCTGTAAAAGGATTGTACCTCTGGAATGTACCTCTGGATCATCCCTCCATTCCCAACAGGTGTGGAGAGCAGTAATAATTTTCTGAAAATATTTCAAGTAAAACAGTTTGGTTGGGGGGGGGAAGGATGGAAGGACAGAAATATAACAGCTGTCTTACTGAGAACATGAGGATGTGGAATGAATTGCAGCTCATTCTGTTGTTTTGAATTGCAGATTCCTGGTTAATGCTATGAATGAAGATGAGATTTAGTTTTTTAGGAACCTTGTTTAACAATATTTTCCAAGCTTACATGTAAACAAATGTACTAGCATCTAACTAATATTTTAGAGGGAGTTTTTGAAGAGATTAAGCGGAAGTTTAGGCATCTCAGTAACCCTAATTCAAACCTTTTTCCATTAGCAGGTAATACTGTGCCTCTAATTTTAGTTCATGAGTTCAACATACTAGTTTTCCAAGGGGTGCCATTCACATAGGTGTTCACTTCTGGGTCTTGACTATGTCTCAGACTATTTCACTTTCTTGGTCTCTCAGGGGTATACTAATAGGAGTGTGAATTCTTGAATGCTCAGGTGAGTTTCTCATTACCCTTAACAGTTGGGTTTTTTTCCCCTGATCTTCCTACAGAAGCTCTGTTCAAGTCTTGTTATTGCTGCTGATACTTTATAGCCTTCACTACTGATCATAACTGTATATGTAAAACATTTTTACTCTACTCATGTTAAAGTTTTTTCTCTTTGGTTAGAAGGAAAAGATTGGTTTGAGTAAAAACTGGTTATTCCAATCAGTTCAACTGTGGTACTCAATCAGTTCAATTGTGGTACTCATCTTCTCTGTTAAATGCAGATTATCTTTGGATAGTTGAGATCTTGGTGTTTGGGGATAGAGTTCTCCAAACTCTTATTTGTGTGGGAGAGACAGTGTATCTAATGGTATTCTGCTTGTTTTTCTCTTATTACTTTCCTTCAAAGTAAGGCAACACTAGCATATTTTTCTCAAATTGGTTTGTTGCCTTGGGTTTAAAAACAAAATATAACTAAAGGCAGATTCTTTTTTTTCTTTACTCAGTGTGATACAAGTGACTTACTAATTTGTTCGTTTAGCCTAAGAAAGGTGCTGAGGAACCTTATTTTAGAACGTTTACTGTAGTGAAACTTTCTGGAGCCCTGTGTTACTTCCCTTAAACCATTGTATTAAAGGTGAAGATCATGAATACTGGTGATCATGCTGGTTCAATGGACTTTGAAGGAACTTAGTACAGACATCTAATTGTAATAGCGCTTTCATATGTAAGTTACATGATATGCTAAATGTTAAACTTTTGCTTAAACTGGAACTCTCCATATGCCTGTCCTGTCCTTAAATCGTTTCTCAAATGACAAAATGTGCTTGAGCAATTAGGTTTTTATTGCACACTGCAGTAGGCATTACTGAATTTTCTTTCCACAGCTGCTTCTCTGAATTTTTTGCAGTGGGGATTCAGGAGTGGTGATAAAGCACAGTCTCCAGAGACATAGTGGAATTTTGTATGCTACCCTTTTTGGGAGGGGTTGAGTGTTTTGTCTCATCTTTTTCAAGACCTCTATTTCTGTTTTAGTTTTCATATGGTTTTCAATGTTTTCTTTTAGGATATCAGTTTCTTCTGTTGAAAGGGAAGGAAGATAGCTCAGTTGCTTCTCCATGTCTGTGCAGCAGAAAAGTCGTTAACAGATGAGCATACTCGCTGCCACCTCTACATGGGTATTAGTATCGGTCTGCTTACAGGTATCGCTCTAGGCAGCTAAGCATTATGAAGAATTCCTTTAGTCCATCAAATCACACTACATTGTGTGTGCCTTGTGCACGCTCCGCTCATTGGGCACACAGCCAGGATGGTGTGAAATAATGTGAATCTGAGTTACCTTTGACGAGGTGCCAAGACCTGTTTCTCCTTTTGCTGGTAGGGTAACTCTACTACAGGATACTAATGATGTCCCAGAGCAGATGGCTTAGTTTAGCTTAGCTGAGGTGCCCAAGTTTGTGATGACTTACTCTGATATTTTTAGCATCCATGGGGTTTATTGGCACAAGACTGATACAGATAATCGTAAAAAGGAGCCAGTATCTTTTGAAAATACCACCTTTGAAGCTTGGGGCTGTATATAAATGCTTCCTGCAATCTCTTGCATTTTCTCCTCCATTCATGTTTGTGGTAATACTGGCTTCCATTATGTGCTCAGTGACTTGAAGAGGCTTCAGGATAGTTTCTGAGAGGCTGGAGCTCCCACTACCTTTCTATTGAAGACAGTGGACAAGTCTATTATTGCATTTTTAACTGCAATTATTTATGCTTCTAGAAGGAAACCTGATCTGTACATCTCAAGCATACAGTTGCAGATGTTTGTATAGAAATTATTGGAATGCCTGATGTTTAGATGTGCCACTAGGTATGGTAGAGGGGAAGATTTCACTGTCGCATTTTTATTAAAAGCTGCCTGGACTTTTGGCTTGGTAAGCTCTCCATTTTAGTAGAAAATGCCAAGTTTAAATCCCTTACATTCAGCAAAAATAACGTGTAAACTGGTAGTAGATTGGATATGTATGTAATTAAGTGGAATTACATGAGTGAGAGCTGGGATGCACTGAAATTGCTGCTTCATTTGCTAGGTGAGAGCAGGGAAAAAGGCCAACACAGTCTTTCCAGCAGCCTGTGTATTAGGACTCAGTGAGGCAAGTCTAGAATTCTTGATTTTAGTCTAGAGTAGGCATAACTTCTAGACTTCTGATTTGTCTTTCCAGACTGACCAAAGAATAGATCACTAGTATAGACTACTGAAAGTGAAAATATCTTCTTGCTGTGCCAAGAGTTAGATTTTCTTCAAATGTATACTGAATTTATAGGAAAAAGGTCATTTTTTTGGACAAGCCTTGCTACTTCCATTTGCCTGTAGGCAGAGCAAATAGCAAGCTAGTCTTGTGCTCTTTGGTCACATGATATAGGCTCTGTGGACTCACTTTTAGTGACTGTATGCTTCCAAGTAAAATCTGTATTCTTCAATCGCTTCATTACTGGGTCTTAAGACGTTAGCAATACCTTGTCTCCATAAAGTATCATGATATGGAGGCTACCTGATGTCTTACAAATAATGTTAAGTCTTTGGAACAGTCATTTTATATGCCATTGCTAAAGAAAAAAATGCATACAGCTCTGATGGGCCTGAAAAAAACTGAGGTCTTAGTTGGTCATCCCTGTTTTTCCCTGCTATGAAACAATGCTTCCTCTGGTATCTGAATTTAACAATAACTGGCATGTTGATTCGTCCAGCTTCTAAATGTCATTTTAACAGATACTGAGTGTATTTCATGTTTGGGTTTTTTTAAAAAAAAAAAAGGCACTCAGGAAGTAGTTGTAGATTGTTGGATGATTTACTATTTACTATCTACTACTTCTGGATGGTATCATTAAACAGATATGGTAGTACTTTGAGATAGGTACTATCACTAACAAACATACTGAAAGTGCTAGTCAGGCAGAAAAGAATTATCATTAAAACATGCTGCATTGCTATCAAGAATTTTTTTTATGTCTACAGAGCACTAGTGTTTTGTCTGGAGTTTAGTTCTGGTCATGTTATTTCAAGAGTGCTTGTGCTGTTAAGGTTTCCATAACTGAGAATAATCAAAAAAAAACAAAGGAAAACACAGTTGTCCTCAGTCTGGTTTTGTTTAAAGATAGATTGTTCCTACTTTAGAGGCAGCTACCTAATGCTGAATATTTGTGTACTGGTAAAAGCAGTAACTGTTGGGCCTCATTCTAAAGGTTGTAGCAGGAAAATAGCTGAACTACCCAAATTCCAAGGTTTGCAGCTTTCACTTTTTCTGAATTAACAGCTTACTATCAGGAGATGCTTGAAAAAAAATTAATGGTAAATGGGATAGGAACATGCTGATACATCTTCCTTGCAGTCCAGTAAATTATTATTGATCAGAAGTGCACTGGAGAGCAGCATCTGAAGATGGCTAGTTAGGGAAAACATCTTGGTGATGGGAGATTTTTGAATGGATAATGACTCATTATAAATGGTTTTATTTTAGTATTTGGGGCAAAGGATACTCTGTTTTAGATATGGGCTGGGGATAATATCTATCATACATTTTCTTACAGCATTCAAAACTCTTCAACGCTTGTTCATTAAGAAAATTTCTATGCTGCTTCTAGGTTCCACGGACTTTGGAAATGTTACATTTGTAGTCCCTGGGCTTCATCCTTATTTTTATATTGGCTCTGATGCATTGAATCATACTGAGCAGTACACAGAAGCTGCAGGTGAGTGGAAGGGAAAAGTGTTAAAGGTTTATATTTGGAACCCTTATGCATGTTGCTGACTCTTCACTACGGCAAATCTAGAAATTATAAATATTTCAGATTAGAGGGTTAAAGCTTTCACATGCTTCTATGGTATTCAAAGCTACTGCTTAGCAAATATATAAAAGTGTAAGTACTAGATCTGAAAGTGGCTGCATGTGAATACCTGTACAGAAATGGAGCTGCTTTCTTCAAGCACAATGGGGTCTGAGCTGAATATGGACCCTGAAACAGTTTACCTGGTTAATTGTCAAGTTGCAGAAAGAAACTGATCAAATGTAGAATTTCTGGTGTTGTGTTTGAAGTTAAATGTATATGGGAAGGATTACCACTCCTCATACAAAAAGCCTGATTTAGTATACCATCTAGACAGAAGAAATTAGAAGGATTATCCCTAGCAGCATATTCAGAAGAGTTTCTAAATGTGAGCCAAAAGATAAAACTAATTTTCACTCCTAAAGCACAATACTCTGGAAATGTAATAGAGCTAACAGTATAAAACTCGGCATTTTCTAAAAATGAAAATGTGAACACTCATTTTCGTGATTACACCACTTGCAGAAAGTTAAATACTTTCATGTGAAAATTTGTTTTGAGGCATCAGAAAATAGACATACTACACTCATGCAAGTAGATTTTTAAGAAACTGTTCTTGCAATTGAAGCATGAAGGTTTTATTGTATAGGATATGCCTTATGCTGTAAACTAGTGGTTTGTATGTAGTATTAGTAATCTGACCTGAAACTTCTCTTACTTTTTTTCTGCAGGGTCACAGAATGCTCAGTTCTATGCTTTGCGCACAGCAAAAGCTTTGGCAATGACAGCACTGGATGTAATTTTCAAGCCAAGTCTGCTAGAAGAAGTCAGGGAAGACTTTAGACAGGTGAAGCTAAAGGAAGAGGGGCAAATCCAGTAGAACCTAACAGAGTCTGGCGTTGGCATAGGAGCGTGTGCATCACACACTGAACTTTATTAAAACTCTCTCAGTAGGATTGACTTAATGGAGATGCTGTATTTAAATCCCAGAAGGGGCTGAATAAACACATAGCTGAAGACATGTTGATTTTTTTTTTTTTTACTTTAGGAGAAACAAATAGTATTGCTTTCAAAAATGTGCAATTTCATCTGGCTGTAATGTTTGCTGTATTCAGTGTGGTGATGAATTTCAGAGAGATCTCAAATATGCTGTCTTTAGGTTGCATTGTTGAATAAATAATAGTGTTTAGATCCCTTGTCAGTGATTTTCTGTGCTGCTAAAGTAATACACCTTATAGGGGAAATATGGCATTTACGTGGTAATTTTTGTTCTAAAATAAGCACTGTTCACTTGGTGATCATAGATGGAATCTGATCTATGACGCATTTCTCTCTGGCCAGCCAGTTTTTCTTGGGACAGGGTAGAGGCTTAAAACCTGAACTGATTTCACTGGAGAGAAGGGTGCATGTTTGGAAGCATGTCTGGTTTTGACAGTAGTAGCTTCTAGCAATGGAAGAGAACTGTTTGCATGGAAATGTGATCTGTAAAGGGTGGTTGTCCTGAAAGGTGTTGACCTTCCTCCTAATAAATTTTGGAAGTGGTGTGGAGGAGTCATTCATCAAAAAATTGGAAAGCAACTAAATGTTTATTTGTTTAAATTAACATGTTTGCACTACTGCAGGAAAATGCACATGCATCTTTTCTATGTTCTACTCTGAGGCAATACAAGTGTCTACGCCAGGTGTTGCACTAGCCTAACTGATCCGAAGAATGTGTATAAATTTAGCTAAACCGGTAGAAGTCTTTTTCACAAAGATGCAAGCGTTGTATCATGAAGCAGTAAATGAAGGTAACCTTAAACTGTTGTGTGCAAACCCCTGTAGTAAGCTCTGAGAAGCTTGCACTGAGGATTGCTCATGTGGTAACTGGCTTCTCAAAGCTGTTTGTTCCTGTATCTTAAGCAGCAGAGCTGTTAAGTCTTGTCAGTTGTCCTTTCTGTGTGTTGCATGGTTAGTCTGTTTAGTCCTTGTTATTTTGCTTCCCAGAGACATTAATGTTGCAAATTTTATCTAGGTGGTGTTCTGCATGTCCAAACTTCTTAGGAATTTTTTTAAATTCACTAGTTAAAGGATCATGTGAATACCTAGAAAAGGAACTAATCTTTTGTTCAGATACAAATTGCTGAGACAATGGACAGGCTGGGTGAAAAAGCAGCTTACTGGTTAACATTTTCCTAAGTGTAGGTATTATAGTAAGCTTCTGAAGAGAAGTCAGGCAAACTGTATTCCCCAGGAAGTCAGAATACCAAAAATAATTCCAGAAACCTTGTTTTTAACAGCACTGGTCTCTAAATGGTAAACTGGGAGAATTCTAATCAGAATTTATATTCTATTAATTTCTATATTCAGTTTCTAATTCTGGAAAAAAAGAGATTCCTTGTCTTGGTATAACTGTGCATTTCTGTGCATGTTCTTTAGCACAGGCCTCCAGCTGCTATTTAAGAATTCTATTGCAACTTTCCCTTAGAAGGCAAAAAGTATGACTAGGCTGGCTTGTGTGTCAAATAGACATTGCAGACAACCTAATTTGACTTTCAGATGATACTTCAGATTCTCTGTACTTGCAGTGGCAGGACACAGACTGTTAGTATATGAAATGCTCATTGTCTTTGGTAAAAGGAAGTAAATGTGTATCTCTTTCTGTAAGAACTAGATAATGTTTTGTATTACAAGCCAGTTGTTTGAAGAGTTGAGTGTGGCCATAAGTTTTCTGGGTTACAGGATGGTCCATGCTCACACCGGTGTCCTTGCCTTCGTTAGCAGACCATTTTGACAGATGACTGTGTGAAACAGATGAGGGTTGGACTCTGAGCTATATGTATGTCCAGGATAGTAAGTTGGATACTAAATCCAACTGAAATTTGGTCCAAAGCTTGTCAAAGGAACTTTCTCCTCAACTTTTAATTTAAACCCTGCCTTGCCAGTTCTCAGACACAATTACAGTTAAGTTCTACTGGGTTAACAAGTTAGTTTATGAAATTCCTTAGCATGTGTGGCTTTTTATTTCCTCCTGTGTGAACTGCTTATCTTGCTTTGCCGTTTTTAAGATGGAGTGTTGGGATCCCAGTGATAGGAAACACAACACAGCATGTATTCCTACAAGCTGGTGTGCATTACAGCCTTCTCAGTTGTCTTTGTTCAGACTAGCTGGCTGTTGGCTGTGTCATGTCTGGGATCATTTAATTAAACCTTTCTGCAATAAAAGCATGTCTTATTTTTGTGGTAATCATTGCTGGAATTAAAATGACACTGAAGTGCTGATTAAAGATGAGTTTATATCAATAAAGCAATCTAATTGTGACTGAATTTTCTTGTCCTTTGATTAATATTGGGATGCTGCATGACTTTGATTGAATAGTGTTTGATTTTTTTTTTTTCCCCTCCCTAGTTTGGTATGAGTATGTAAGAGTTGAGGGTGTTTTAAGCTTTCCATTTCAGTCTGCCATAGTGAGCAGGTTTTTTGTGAGGGTTAACACTTTTCAAATACAATATTTAGTTATAGTCTTTATAATCTTAGGGCTGATTTAACTATTAATGTATTTTAGTATTCACAGAATAATAGGAATGGTGCTTGGGAGGGCTCTCTGGAGGATCTCTGTTAGGCTAAACCTGGTTCAGCCTCCAGCTTGAAGTGGGATTATCACCAACACTAGATCAGGTGAGCTCAGCTTCTTGCAGAATCCTGGAAGCAGCCAAGGATAGAGACTTCACCTTCCCTTGGCAAGTTAATTCACATTTGTGTCTCAAAACATTAATTCTTAAGGTCCAGAACTAAAGCAGTTTGGGATTTAACGTTAGGGTTTTACTATCACAATGATATTATAGATGAGAGAAATGTATTTCCTGTGGAAATAAAACTCACTTTGACTTTCACTAATTGGTGCTCTTAAGTCACATGTGTATGAAAATATCTGGCATGTTTAAGTTACCGTAACTGCAGTCTTCCCCAAGCTGTTTGTAATTTAATAATATTGGAATGTTTGTCAAGAATAGCACTTTCAGCAATGAATCAAAATGTGTAAGTAATAAACTATAACTGCTGAAATGGTTCTGAGCAGCTGCTAGCAAATAACAGCTGTTTAAGGATGAGGTGATTATGTCCAGACTATGTGAAGAATTTAGTCTCTGCCAGCCTACCAAGCTACAGTGTTTCCTTATTTAATACTTGTCCTAGAAAGTGAGTGAAAAATATGCCTGGTTTAAAACAAAACAGGAAAAAAAAGCCCAAACCATGAAATATGATGGATTTCTTTTTATGAAAACATTTGAAGGAGGGAACTTGTAACCTGTGAGCAAGTTACCTGGTGTAAAAGGGTCCAGCAGCCCTTCTTCAAACATTAAATGGGGAGCAGCATTATGTTCTTGTGAATCATAGTTCTGTAGTCAGTTACTTCCCATTGCCTGAGTGCTCTGTACCTGATTACACTGCAGTCACAGCGACTCTGTTCCTGTGAATGAGTCATTAACACATAAGCTGTTGAAAATGTCTTTGTCTAGTATTCATTAAAAGTGGTCTTATAACTTTGTAATAGCATTATTTAAAACAGATTTGTATTTAGAGCAAAGTATTTGGGATTAAATCATTCTAAAATAAAGAGTAAGCCTCCATGATTTCCTGTTTTTCCCTAAAGTTTACTATTTCCTGCTCCTGAAAGTAGCTGCCCTCTACACTGCCTTTGTCTGCTGCCCTGGCTGGCCAACTGCAGCTGGCATCTGCATGTTGGTGTTTTATTAATGCAGTCACTTAGGAAGCTAAACCAGCAGCAATCTCACCTTCGGGCACTAATGGAAGCTAAAAGTGCTTGACAAAACTCATCAAAGACTTTTCTCAATTACAACTGCATCTGAACTACCCTATTCAAAAATAAGTGAGAAGGCAAATGCCTTGTTCCAAGGAAAGAATGAAGTCCATGTGGCTTTGGATAGCTGTGACAGCCATAAGCTATGCGCTGTTGTGCAGCGCTATCATTTATGGTTGCTCTAGAGTACCTATGCAAACTTGTCAGCTGCTTTGTCTCAAGGATAACCAGCAAATGTTACTCAAAATACTGGCTCATCCTTCCAGTACCTAAAGAGGGCCTACAGGAGAGCTGGGGAGGACTTTTTACTAGGGCATGTAGTGATAGGACGAGGGGGATTGGCTTCAGACTGGAAGAAGGTAGATTTAGGTAAGATATTAGGAAGAAATTTTTCACTTTGAGGGTGGTGAGACACTGGAACGTGCTGCCCAGAGAAGCTGTGGAAACTCCATCCCTGGAGGTGTTCGAGGCCAGGCTGGATGGGGCTTTGAGCAACTTGGTCTAGTGGGAGGTGTTCCCCCCCATGGCAGGGGGGGTGGAGCTCAATGATCTTCAAGGTCCCTTCAAACCTAAACCATTTTATGATTCTGTGATCTCAGCTTCTCAAGACCCCATAGAAGGGTAAAAGCACACAAATGCAGAATGTGTCCATCAGAGTTATTACGGTGCTGGGGTCTTGTTTCATAAGTACTTAAAATTCATCAGGAGCGGTATTTTTCCTTAGTTTTCCTGTTTACATATACTGTCAGTTCTTGGAGGCCAAAACATGCTTCACTCCCTACAATTTGTTCAGCTTTCATGGTTTTGTTTCAGCATCTGAAGGGCCCTTGCGCATTGTACTGCCACCGAGCTACCTGAGTCCAGTTCTGGAGCGTGCGGTACAGGTGGTCTCAGTTGGTTTTTATTTCTCATGGCTGCTGCTTCAGTGCTTCATCAAATATGATGCTTCCATATGAGCAAGCGCAGAAGAGTGGAGTCCCAGGGGTTTCTACTTGCTCATCAGGTCTTGCAGGGAATTTGGATCTGTTTTGTACTGAGAGAATCACTTGCTCAGGTGTGCAACATGTAGAAAAGGAGATGTCTAATGATCGGATTACTGTGAGAATATCCCTTTACTGGGGAAGAAAAGAGATCATTGATCTTTCTTCATGCCACCTCACTATTCTGTTTCTGACTGAAGTTTACCTCCTTGCTGCTCCACACTATCAGTGATCATCAGCATCCTTAAAGACTGTTAAAGGCTTCAGTCTCCAAAGCTCTTAATCTAGACATGCTCACGGGCAGAACTTGGGTCTCCCCTTGAACCACACAGACCTGCCAATACACTTCAACTTCTCAAAACAGCATCAACCCAGGCTCTGCTTTGGTTTAACCTCCAAGAAATTGGTCTGAGTTATATTGCGAAGTATCACCCTATCACCCTAAGGAAGGAGAATGAGGACGGTAACGTACACAGTCTGGGGCAGAAAGCTTAATGTCATCTTCTCAGTGAGTCTGAGCTTGCGTGCAGGCTTCATATCAGAGCCCTGCCTGTGAAATCCCAGGGCACTCCAGCCCGACCAGCGTCACGGGATTTAAGGACATTGGGTATTTGACTGGATCGGGCCCTGAGCAAAAAAGTCTTATGTACGTGTATAAACTCATGGAGATAATTCTTTTGAAGGTAAAAAACATACAATGCTGTACAAATGTGAAGTTTTATTGTGATTTCGAGTGTTTCTAGAAATAGACTAAACCAAACAAATCACTGAGATTTATTGTGGAAATGGAAAGGAGCAGAGTGTTAATGATCGGATACAAAACCATACACTGGAAGGTTAAAAGCCAAAAAACTGTGTATGTAAATATGTTTAATGAGTACAATTGTTGATAGCAAACACTGGCTGTACATGACATATCCTGTACTTATAGAATACATCTATATACACATTTATATAAGACTGGAAAGGCACTAGAGTTTCCCAAATAAAACACAAGTAAATTAACAATGTAAATCCAAACATGGAGGATGGGGAGTCTGTTTAGGGAAACGTGCTGGAAGGGAAACTTTGAAAATCACGTGGGAAATTAGAAATCACTGATAGCCAGGAAATTCAAGAGTCTGGCTCCCATTTGTATCTTCAAAATCTCCCTTAATATACTGGTCAGATGCCAAATAATGTATGTAGTATGAGATTAATGAGTCTGTAAAGGAATGTACAGTACTGCAGCAGACTACATAGCATTAAGCTTCTTAGGAAGCCGGAGAGCTTACTATAAAACCTGGCACTCCTGTTCCTGCTGTTCTTCTAACGGTAGAAATAAACTGGTTCTTGCAATACTGAGAATGTAAATACATTCCTGTGCAAGTAGTGCCCAAGAGATCTTGGAGCTATTTGTGGGGGAAGGTGCCATCGGAATAAGGGAGGGTGCCTCAACCCCGGTGGACAGCCTTTCATCTGCTTTTGCCAGAGTGACCTTTCTACCTTCATTTGACTGAAATGCTTATGGTTTAAGAAAATATGTTTGGGGCTTTTTAATCTCTTGAAAAAACATCACTGGAGAATAATATGATATGAAGGAAATGTGATAAAACGAAGCTAAGATAATATGTGTATGTGGGAGAAAAAAAAAGCTATGTAGAATTGAGTAGTAAAACTATCTTACGTGTGGGGTGTCTTAATGATTTTTAGCTTTTGTGATTTCACTGCCTTACCTACGGAGTGTAGGCTGTAAGTGCAAGATGAGCGTAGGTAGTTTCGCAGATCATGATTTTAGCAGTTGTAAGAAATGCTGAGTATGCTTACAAGACATTTATTTACATAGAAATTTAAAGCAATAACTAGCAGTGTTCAAACAACTGCGATGTCTGTGTCACGAGCATCATGCAGAGAGTGGCAGATCAGTCAGTCCAGGGCAGATTTCATGTAAGAAGATTCACTTTCCTTTTGGAGACACAACTGCTTTGGTCTAATTTTCAGAGCAGCTACGCCCGTAAAAGACAAGAGCATCTGCTGGGCAGGGAATAAGGAATTTCATAACTGTGTGCAAAATCATGCATGTGTTTAAAGTCCTGTTCCCCCCACACCCTCGGTGAGCTGTGTGGGTGTAGGTGGACATCACATGGCAGCAGACCAGCTGAATGACCACACTTTCTGAGACACCTTTGGTGCTCCTGTTATTGCAAAGGCCCCTGATTCCATTCAACCAATTCTCGCTTTCCTGAAATATTTTATTACTTCTACGTTACAGATTTTGCCTTTATTCATACTGAGTGTTTATGCTGGCCGGCTGCTCTGCAGAAACTGTGATGGAGAGCTTGGAATTAACGCCGAGTGCCCCTGTCTCCAGCTGTGTCTCTGTGCTCCTGCCCTGGAAGGCGCGGAGCCTGCTCTAAGGGCACGCTGGGCTGCAGGGTGCTGGGGAGACGGGTGCAGCGTGGAGGCAGAGTTGGTTAGATATACCGGGATCTGCGATGGAGCTGCTCTCTCATGGTGGAAGCTCCTTTATACTTCATTCCAAAGTTTTTGGCGTGGTGTCCATAGCAACTCAGATATAAAGTCATGACAACTGCTGTGTCACCTGTTGAGCACCTTTCTATTATGCTATTACTGAAAATAGATGGATTAGTGCAATTACTAGTGGCTTTAGCAGAGACAAGAAGTTAGAAGCTGCAACAGGTTCTCAGGCTGTACAGACCAGTAACACCCAGACAATCTCGGAGATAACTGGCTTCTCCTACAGTAGTTTTAGTCTTTTTGTAGACACCTGATTGTCTTCACTGGATTATTTTGTTGAGAAACCTGTGTTCTCTCCCAGGAAATTCAACAGCAAAATTCCCACTGACCCAAATAAGCAGCTCGAAGAGAGCTCCTGTGTTTCCCGAAGGATTTGGTTGGCATCGCAGAAAGTCCAGCTTTTGTTCATTCCTTAGTATGTGTACATTGCAAGTCATGTTTTTAAAAGATAGTTCAGAACAGCTTGGAAAGATTTCTTGGTTTTAAATATGATCAAGACAAAGCACAAATCTGAAAGTACTCCTCCACAGAGCTGTCAGTGCAGCGCTGCTCGGACAGCACGACTTTAGCAGTGTAAGCAAGCTTGAGCCAGAAATAACCTTGCCAAAGTGTTTTTGTGTTCGTAATGACCATTTCTGAGCTCACCCTGCAAACATGCAAGTATTTGCATATTCTTTGTATTTATTGGTATCGAAGGTGATAAGTCTTCTGAGCTGAGAGATGTATGCATGCACTCAGGTACTTAGAGAATTAGGATCTTGGGGGCACAAAATGGAGGATGCACCATATATAAGCAACTTGCAATTATAGTCACTTGTTAAAATAGTTTACAGTGGCCTGTGAGGCACAAGAAGGAACATAGCACAGCTTTAAATAAGTATAAAATTTTAGATTGCATAACCTATATTTTGCTGAAATGTGAAACTTGCACAATTATTTATGCCACAGATGAGTTGCATCTAATAAAAAAAAAAATCCCGAAAGAAAATCAATCTTCCTTCCAGTTAAAACAATTCTCCGTTTTCTTTCTGTTAGCCTGTGAGACGGTACTTTCATTTAATGTCTCAATGCTCTGTGACTACAGAAGTTACATATATTTATGAAAAAATGGACCAGTATATCAAATTAAACAGAATGTAAGCACCGGGGAATATTATCCTGGAGTACTTGTCGATGGCATGAGTGTCAATCCGCATGCTGACGTATCTCTGGTTTTTCCTCCTGCCCGAGCCCCTCTCAGACCCCAGCGCCAGCTGCACCATCATTCGGTCTTGTTTATCTCCGTTCTCAGACATGTAGTGCCCCAGTTCATTCACGTCCCCGTCGTTGTAGCTGCCGTCCATCATCATGGGCCGAGGCTGAGGCAGGCTGCACGCACAGGGAAGCTGTGGACACAGGTAAGGGCAGGATGGTTTTGAGCTGTGTCATCACAGACAGACATCCCTTTTCTCCTTAGAAAAGCAGAGGAGGGGACAAGCCTGGGGAATTCAGCCTGCTGGGACACAAATGGGAGAGCGAGAGGATGGAGCTGGGCAACAGCTTTTTCCTTCTCCGTTTTCATGTCTGCGCGGTCAGGGAGAGAGCAGGGCTGTCTGTGGAAAAGCTCATTTGGCTTAAGCAGAACTATCAGGGTGTAAAGAAAAGGTCCAACCTGTACCCTGAAGCTGAGAAAATCAGGGAAGAGGGCAGAGGGACACCACAAGGAGGAATATATGAGGCTTGCCCCATTTGAAGAGAAGAGCTTAGGCTGAAATTGTGGGTGGTTATAATTTAATGTAATGAAGGCAGAAGGGGGAAATTTGGATGATTGCGTAAGTTTAGACTGTGCCTGGAGAAAGGTGGGGGATGTCTGCCACGTTATCTGAAGCCCAAAACACAGTATCCATCTGGTGCTATTCACAGGTTTGGATCTTCAGTATAAAAAGATTTTTAAAGGCAAAATCCTAATATACAGGCAGTGGAGGACTCTATGTAGAGGGAGTTAGTATCTGCAGACTCTGAAGAAAGAGCGGGGAGCTTGGGTGTGGGTTTTCTGCAGCAAACCTTTATAACCCGGAATGCCTCACTGCTCGTGTCTTTTTACAAGCACTGCATTCTCCCCCGGCAGCTGAGAGCAGCACTCTGTGGTTGCAAACTTTTGAACATTTCCAGACATTTGCCATACCTTTTCCCAGGGGAGTAAAGCCGCATTGGAGATAGAAAACCTCACCTTGTCACGCAGTTTCCTCTCCTTCCGCTCTTGCACCGTAGTCAGGTAATTCACTGCCGCATATTCCAGTACCGAGAGGAAGACAAACACAAAACTGACCCACAGGTAAATGTCCACTGCTTTGATGTAGGAAACACGAGGCATGGAGGCGTTCACCCCAGTGATGATCGTAGACATGGTCAGCACAGTGGTTATCCCTGGGAATATACCAGCAGGGAGACAGTAAGACACTTTCAAACCAGACTCTTCATCGGAAATACAGCTGTCGTTACAATTTCCTGACATCTGAACTTACCTTGCAGTATTGTTTTTCGCATTTGAGTGACGTGTTTCACTGCCTGAGGAGAGTCCAGGCAGTCCTGATTTTTAACTGGGGTTTTCTTGTCTTTTTGGTGAAAACAGCTCTCGTTCTGGCCTCAGGGTGTTACTAGCCTGGGTCCTCGCCACACCACCAGTCTCCCACCCTATGGCCATGCAGCAGCACTTTGACCCCGTGCTGGCTGCACCCCATCTCCAGGCTCAGCACAGTCCCTGGAGGGGTACAAGTACATTGAGTTGGACTCAGTGATCCTTATGGGTCCCTTCCAACTCAAGATATTCTACGGCTCTACGATTCTGAGTATCTCAGCTTCTACTTCAACCCCTCCACAGGACAGGCACAAGCAAAACTCATCTGCTGCTGCTGCTTCCACCAGTTTTCCCAGCCCTGTGTTTTCCATCTGCTCCTGGGAAGTCCTGCTTCATGGGAAGTCACAGAAGTCACCAGATGGCTCTCAAGCTTCCCCAGAGCAAGAGCAAGGACTAATGGGGCCCCACAGGGCAATGCTGCCCCACGTTACAGCGTGGGTGAGCACAATGAGCACATCAGCAAGGGCAGGCGCCCCTGTAGTGCGGTGTTATCGTGGCTCTGAGGGAGGCTCTCGGTGGCCTTCTTATTTCAGGGGCTAATTATGTCACATGAACAATCCCTTTGAAAGTTGAAACTATTTATATAAGCACAAAGGACTGAATTCACAAGAATATCCAGGAGCTAAAAAGTACTGCTAAAGGCAGTGCCTACATCTTCCAAAAAGCCATGGCCCAAACCCTTATGCTCCTTTAATGATGTCTCAAGGCAATGGATGCTGTTTCTAAACACAGACATGGATAACTGCCCCATTGCCTCCATATATCCTCTCCACTGAAGAATATGATTTTAACAATAAATAAAATCCTGAGGTGTGTTGCCTGGAATAAGCAAAAGCAAGCTTGGGCTCAAAGTCTGCAAAAACACAAACAGCACTTTGCTAAGGGCAAAGCATCCTCTTTAGAAGATTTATGTCCATATCATAGTTCTGCTCCTGTAGTGATTCCTGACATATGGCTTCATCCATCTGAAAGATGCTGCAAAAGGGGAAGCTGAATCCCTCGTATTGCACTGTAAACTCATTTAACAAGTTGAACAGCGCAGCTCAGCTGACTGTGTTATGTCCACCCTCCCTCCTCTAGCAAAACTCAATAAACTGAATTTTTGTCAGGTCTGCTAATAGTGATTTTCACCTTCTCGCTCACTGAAGTCTCTGAAGGATACTGAGACCCTTTGGCTCTATATGTGCCCTGTCTCCGTTAACAGCAATAAAAGCAGAGCAGGGCGTTTGCGCTCTGATTTGAAGCACGTGCAGCCAGTGCTTGTGCAAGCAGGGGAAACAATTCACTTGGCACTGCAGTGCAGATGGAGAGTTTGTACCACGGCCAGTCCCCAGCATGGGGGGCACACATGTGGCATGGCTGATTTCCATGCCATAAGGCAATGCAGGGCAGTGCATAGCACAGGGGATTTTTTTGTCTTGATGGTCAAGCCCACAGTTGCAACAATCGTCTCTTAGGCCTGCTGGCTACAAGATATTGTTTTTACCTAAAGGGACTCTGGCAGGAACTGCTCGGCGATCGATCCAGAAAGACACCCAGGACAACATGACCATAAGGGTAGCAGGGAAGTAAGTTTGGAGCAAGAAGAAGAAGATGTGTCGACGTAAAGTGAAGTTTATATAGAGGCGATTGTACCACCCTGTATAACAGAGAGAAGGAAAAAGAGAAGTCATACCAACATCAAACTACTTTGAGTTAAGGTGATGTTGCATCAGGGGAATAGCCCCTCATTTGCATTTAGAAAAACACGGGTAATGACCACAGATCATTGCAGTTTACAGAAAAGACTCCTTACTGAACCAGCTATCAAAGTCAAAGTGTGTCTCAGGACCACATCTTCCAGAGAAGATGATAGAACCTTGTGCAGCTGTAGAGTTTAATTAGTGTTAGAGCTTGGTGTGATCTTGAAGAGGGATTGCCTTTCAAGACTACGTAATCATTAAGATGGAAATCTGTGTCAGGGACAGCAGCCTCGGCACGGAAGAGAGGCAGGTGTGATGGGCCAGAAGGAGACCTCCCAATGGACAGTCCTCCATAGCCAAGGTTGAGAGGAACGGTTTGCACCCCTTCTTCCCGCAGCCCACTCTCTGGCAAGCACGCCAGTACCCACCTGTGCTGCTGTAAAAGGCAAGCTTTGTGGTGGTGTGAAACTCCTGGATCAGGAACTGGGAGAGCGATATCCTCTCATCTGTTTTCAGGGAATCATTCCCGTTCTTCCAGTAGAGCATGAGATCATCTTCAGTGTAGGCATCTAGGGGAGCAGAGCAAACCTCAGTGCAGTGCACTGAGCCAGCGGCTATCACACCCACAGCCCAGGGTGTGCCCACACACCTTCCAGGCTACTGGTGAGGTCCCGGCTGAAAAGGCCAGATGCCACCACCGGCTGAGAGCCGCGCCGATGGTGGGTATGGTTGTGGCAAGGAGTGAACTAGCTCATTGCCACAGCCCTCCGGCCTAGTGCTTTTTGTAAACCCTTTTGTTTCTCTAGTCATAACCTTATACATATAACCCATGCGTCAGGTAACCCACCGCATCAGAACTTGAAAAACTGACCCTTATAATCATTCTAAAATCAGAAGCAAAGCAAATGAAAGTTTGAGGAAAGAACCTGCTTGGGGTAACGGGAGGAACTGGCTATTAACAGCCTGAGGTAGTGGGAGGACAAATTCTTGGGTAAGCTTTCTGCCTGTGATGCACACATGAACGTCTTGGTTTTTAAATACGTGTGGAAATATAGTAATGTTAATCCTTTCAGATGGGGTTTAGTAACAGCTCTTCCCAGAGAGGGAGAAAAAAAATCACACACAAATATATTAAAACTGAATTAAGATTATAATTTCTTACTGTAAGATTAAGAAGAAGAAGGAAAAACCTCCTAAAAACCTAAAAGTTTGAAATGTCTCTGTATGAATTCCAGCCAATTTGTGTGCGTGTCATACTTGGGAGAAAGGAGCTACATGTGGGTATAAGATGGATTTATCTCACATAGGTATGAGAAATGTAATAGAAAGGTGGTTAACATCGCTGCCCCGTCATGGTTTCTACACCACAGATGAGCAGATAGTGCACATGAGGGGTAAAGGGCCATTTATTTACGTGTTTGAGGGCAGCTGGGCAAGCAGGTGCTGCTGGGGACTGCCAACCTGCAGGCAAGCAGCTTGGGGGTCCTCTGGGGACAGGGTGGCAGCAGGGCAGCCTGACTGGCTTTTGGGGACACTGGCAAGACCGTGCTCACAGCTGGTGTTTAAAACCACTGCGTTGTTGGAAACATCATCTACTTCCAGTGAAAAAATATGGGCAGGGAATTTTTCTTAGTGTTGAAGTCTGCTGACTTCGGTTAGAGCTCCCATGAATGTAGCAGCAGTTTCATTAGTGGTATAACTAAACAAGTTTGGGTGCCCATGGGGTGCAGCCCTTGGCTTCCCTATGCCCTCGCTGTACTTACAGCTTTCAATCTCCAGGGAACACGTCTGTGTGTCCAGGGGAAAGCGACTAAAGTCCATGTTGCACATTGCTGTTACTGTAACTCTAGGAATAATAAAGACCGCCCCATTAAAAACTTGTCTTTCTATGTGACTGAAAAATAGTAAAACTGCAAGTTTCGTTTTTTATTAAGTAACTATCTGGACAGTAACAGTCCATTGAAAATAAATACCTTCCATTCAGCTAAGGCCATTCCACTTAAGTTAAAGCCAGTGTTAGAAAAGATGACTGGAAAGTTAGGCCACCACAAATTGCTACTAAATGACAAAAACAATGGAGAAGAAAATGGAAAAGAGCAGGGAGGACACACTTTCCTCTTTGACTATCAGCAAACTTCTCTCTGCAGAGATCTGTGCTTTCAACAGATGCTTTGTACGATAAAATAACTTACATTTATCAAAGCTACCCTAGTGCCATGAGGGTTGCAAGTTATTTCTCCACACACTGTGAATTTCCGGCTGCTCAATGAGAACCAGGTGATCACACCTGGGTATCAGCCACCAGAGGGCACAGGCAGCGCCTCGAGTTAGGGCTGGAGCTGGTACACAATAGAGACCACTCAAATTCTCTGCCCCATCAGTCAAAAGCTCTGGTCTTGCTATACTCCGATTATGTCATTTTTAATAGCATAACTTTGTGTTTGCACTGGAAGCATCCATAAATTTTGACTCAACTGGCTTGAACTCTAGGGAAGTAAATGAAAATAGAAGTATAAATCATAATGGAGAAAGAATTAATGACTTATAGCAGGGCTAATAACAGACAGACCTCTGTCACATAATGATAAAAACAAGATGCAGTCCCTTATGTTAGTTGTTCTGCATGTACAGGCTCCTGCTGATGTTGCTTTCCTATCTGGATTTAGTCTTTCAGTGAAAGTGCTTGGCTCAGATTTGTTGTTTAGGTGCCAGTGAGGTCTACAGTGGTTTCCAAGACAAGAGGAGACAAAGTCTGGCAAAGAACCTTAAAAAGGCAGATACCAATGAAAAATATAATCTACAGGCAAAGGCAGGCAGGAATGACCCGTTTGCTCTTACAGGGAGACTGGCATTCATATTTCCTGCGCGTTCATAAAGCGCTCCAACCTGTAGTCACCACTGAATAAACTAATGAAACTGTCAATTTGCTATTCAAGATGTTCACCACCATTTTGTACTGGACATTGTTTAAACAGAAGACTGTGTGTGGTGGGATCTGAGAAGTTTGATATTCTTCTGTTCCCATCTTCTTTAGACAACCATAAATGTTTGCAATGCAGATAACTGATATCATGCAGCTAAATGAAAGAGTATATAGGCGTGCATGATATAGCTGAACATTGTGTCATTTTATTGTCTTCTTTTATTGTACTAAGGACTTAAGCAAACTTTGCAAAGGCCTAAGGAACACCTGAACCTTGTCTAACATGCTGAGTGAAAAAAAAACTTTAATAATGAGAAGGTAGACACTGTTCAGCCTGTGGATTCCAATGAACAGTAAGATAAAAATATCAGAGAACAAGAAAATTCTTGTCAAACTAATACCCCACAGGGAATCAAGAATTGCTTTTCTTGCCTTACTTTCATAAAATCATAAAACACCTTGTCAGGCTAAAATGTTGATCTCCTCACCTTGCAGCAGGCTCAGCTCTACCTCTGCCACTCCTAAGGTCTCTGTCTAACGTGCCCTTAAAGACCTCCACAGCCTTCCCAAGCGTTCTGCAACCTTATCATTAGTTAAACCAATGCATCTTCCTGATCCTGACCTCCTAGCAGTCAGATTTTCCTTCTTTTTTGTCCTTCAGAATACATTATCATCTGATGCTTTGTTTATTTATCATGTATTTTGCTATTTTATTGCTGTGGAAGTGATGTCGACATTCTTGCATCAAAATATTGTACAGCATTTTCCTTGCTAATAGTTTTTTTATGGGTCATTTGGCAATACTTGTTTTCTAACGGGATGGAGTTGCAGCAAAGAAAAACAGAAGCACCGGTTTTAGTTTCTTTTGCAGATTGACAGATGCTCCTCACTTAGCATTTCCAAGCATGAACGTGTTACTTATTAGAAAGAAAAAAATCCTGGTTTAATAATGTTCAGACTTAGCTCAGCAATATTCCTCTCAAAGCTGATTGAGTAGTTGGGAAATAAGGGAGAAATCCAGGGTTGGGATCACCCCTCAAACTACAGGACAAAACAAAGTTTACCCAAAATACTCCCTTCAAGGAGCTTTCATGCATTTCACACAAAATGTGAGCCAAAAGCAGGAAGAGTCGAAACCAAGTGTTCTAGCCATACTTGTGGGTCACCAAGAGTTATATACCCTTGCTCTGAAGCTTGTCACTTCATGTGCTGAAGGGTGTTCCATCTGTTTTGTTGCTTATCAGAAAACTAAAGTTGCGCTCAGTATAATTTATTCTTCTTCATAATTACCTATAAGAATAGATATCGAGTATTTTGCTAAGCTCAGAGACCTTGTTGTATAGTGAAGTGGATAACTATAGCTGCTCTGGACTTCTATTTATTATCAGACATTGCCCTCTTCCTTAGATTGTGCCTTGCCTCTTCAGCAGTGCCCTGCAGGGCTCGCAGCCGCTGGTCCCTGGTGAGCTGCAGCAAGGACTAACCACGAACACAAAGCAAAGGGACACTGGTGGAATCAGCAACGTTGGCATAGAAATTGGCTTCCTGTGACAGGGACTTAATGAACTTGCACAGGGACTCAGACCTCAGTGGAGAGTCAGCATGTTCTTTCTTTTTTATGTTTTTTTCTTAGTATGAAGTCATGCAAAAACACAATACAGGAATCAATTAAACCACTTTCTCTCACACTCTGCTAATAGCTCACATTGACCAAATGCAGCTTTACCTGAGGCTATAAAGTACCTTCCCATCTGGCTGAACCCGCAGCATGACGTTGTCTGTGGTGGTGTCATGGATGAAGGAGCGCTTGGAGTGGACGAAGAACATGTCGGGGACCCAGATCTTCTTCACCAGCCTGCCATCAAAGGTCATGCTTTGGTTGTTGGTGCTGGGGAAGGACAGCCTCTCGTCTTTCCAGTAGTGCCTCAGATAAAGCGTCATGGTGAAGTCCTACAACAAACAGGCTTGTGTCACAACTTACACCTTATCGGCATAGCAGTGATTTCTCCCCTCTGTGACAAACCACAAGCTGTAAAGCACCATTCCCAAAGGCACGTCCACTCCCTGAGCTTCAGGGGACATGACCGGCTGCAGCTTGTTTATTCCTCAGATCAGACTGACTTACTGGGTTCAGAAATATGAGGTCATCCAGGTGGCAAATCCACCCCTGAAATGCAAATGTTGCATTTTGGTGTCTGCAAACAGGGACTAAAAGGCAGACATGCTGAGGCAGACGTAGGTGGAGAGTGCTACCAACCACTTCATCCCCCAACCATATGAGCCATCTGTGAAGAAGCATTTGCTGCCTGCATTGCCCTCCACGCTGCTCTAGCAACTGCCTTCCCCCAGGCAGCTGGAAGAGCATGCTGCAGTGGGAGCTCTTCCTCCAGCACAGCCACTGAAATCTTTCTGACTCAGTATTTGACCAAAATGTTGTTGGTTTTTCCTCTTTATTCCCACATATCGTATTCTTAGATCTGAGGCATGTTCCTTCTTTTTGAGCTCTGTTGTATTTGGAGTCAGACCTCAGAGCCACGTATACCTGGGTTTGCCTTTTCCTTTATTCCAAAGGAAGCCCTCATATATCTGAAGATAAGCTCACGCTCAAGTGTTTATAAGCGTGGTTTCTTTGAGTGTAGCACAATATATTGACCGTAAACTGAGGGAAGTGTTTAAGACTGACCAACCTGCCCTAGTGTCTGGGGTAGGGGAAGTCAGATGAGTTTGAGGTCAGATTTTTTGAAACTATTTGACATATGAAATTTTTTTTTCCACAATGTTTTCCAAGCATTTTGAAATATGGGGGTTTCCGCAGTCTTTTTTCCATAGAAGTTAGTTGCTGCTTGTGCTATTATTGTAGTAGAGGGCAATATATTCTTGGAAATGCTTTATATCGCATCTGAAGCTCTAAAGCTCAACTGAAGCTCCCAAAGCCACTGACCATGTAATTTCTTCTTTTTCATTTGATCCATTCTATAGCATTCTTTGACATCTTTCCCCTGTATTCAAATTTAAAGAAAATCATTCTTGGAAACCTTTTACAGTGACTCCTGTGTGTTAGTGTGTCTTTTAAATAGTAATAAATTTGTTCTTCAGCAAGAAGTCACTGCCTCACTTTTTTGCATAGTTACATTTATGGTTGCTGTGGAAAAATCAAGTATTGTCAGCTTTCATTAGGAAAAATTTATTAATACTAGTTTTAGGCTATTAAACTCGGAACCACAATATTTTACAATGCATCATCTGAAAATCCCCCAAGCAACAACCATATAATATCTCCTTCTTTTGGTCCGTTTCTCAGAGACGCTATTAGCTCTCCCATTATGTTTGCAAATTAATTTCCAACCCGGGGTAACAGTCTGTTTTTTTCCTTCTTCCCATCTTTTCTCCAGATAAAACAGCTGCCCCACACAGCCTGCAAAGCTCTGTTAATTTCAGGGTCAATGGCCCATAATAGATATTTATAAATTTTCAGATTAATTGGACAAAAAGAATCTGGTTTGGGACATCGTAATGAAGTTTTATAACATCCTCTATTATTTTACTACTTTCTTGCAAGTAGTCAGAAAGTAGGAGTAGAAAAGGAAAGACTGATATATCTAACTCCTCAAGCTTAAATTTAGTACAGAGTGAGTATCTCTGTCACTGATGGCTTTTCATTTAGAAAGCAAGCAATGATCCACAAAGCACCATAGCCTTTTCCTATAAAGCTGCACAAGTTAAAAAGAATTGATTCTGACAATATAAAGTCTTCTCTACCATTAGTTTGCGAACAGACAAAATTAACCCTGAATTTTTTTTTTGCCTGAGGCCATTCAGTGCTTTTCCCATGTTGCTGGGTGTTGCAGCACGATGTTACACAAGGCACGGGGACAGTATTCAAAAACCAGGGGCAGTTGCTCAAAATCATAATGCTTGCTTACAAAAAGAGTGGATTTGTTGCTTGTTGGGGTTTTTTTTTAGTTTTAAATCTTCAATGTTAAGTTCTTTCCCTTTGCTTTCAAGTCCCAAAGCTTTTTGGGGGCTCTCTGGCCACCTTCACAAGCTTTCTGCTCAGCCAGAGGGGCTGGCACGATCCCAGGAGAGGCAAAACCTCAGAGTCGCCACAGCTGGCGCTGAGGGTGCCAAGACCACCAGGGGCAGGGGGGGACAACTGAAGGGCTCCCCAGTGCTGGGGAGAATGCGCACCCTGATGTGCCTCAGCACTGCAACCCTGCTGTACCCTGCAGGTGGTCAGTTGACTGCAGATACCCCACCCCACTCAAAAGCTGCAATAGCTGCAGGGAGAGGAGCCCAGAGTGCAACCAGGGCAGCTGCTGAACGCCAGCTGTGCTGCGACACAGCCGTGTTCCTGGCTTAGACATGGGAGGAGGTCAGGCACAGGTTCTTTAGCCCTGTGGCTGTTAATTAGGAGCACAGAGAAGTTGGGGCATTGTCTGAAAGCTTCAGAGCTCTTTGATACATTTGTTGAAGGAGCAAAATGTTTTGAAAAGTATTCTCTGTTGGGGTGTGATTTTTTCTTTTTCTCTTCCAAAGCAAGAGCTGAGCTGCTGAGAGACTCTGGGGATTCTCTAACCTACCATGTTAGAGACAAGCTCTGGGTTTTGAAAGGGTGAATAAAATTGGTGTAGGTCTTGCAGTGTACATGGAGGGCCACCTCCTGTTCCTCTTCTGTGCTCCTGCTCTCCTGCACAGGTTGTTGTTTACATGTCATGTGTGCATGGAAAATCTTCCCATGGAAAATCTCCCGCAAAAATCATACTTTACTTTCAGCAGTGTTTTGCAATGAAAAAAGCCCCTCCCACAAAAATCATCAAGACCAAAATCTGCACCACTTCGAGAGTGTTTGAAAACTGACCATTTTCACATTACTAGTTATATGGTAGGAAACAAAGTACAGGGAATCTGTAAGGAATTTAGTCTGTGCAGACCACCAGCATTAGTCCTATGTGCCCTGAAATCCCACTTCAGCATCGGTGTGAAGATACAGGAAGGACAGACAGAGCCGTGTGCTGGTCTGCAGCACACAGCAGGGATGACACAACTGCTAATGCACCAAAGGCAAGTTCTGGAGAAACTTCTCCCCTCCGAGCTCATTCTGGCTGCCCTGTTGAAAGCAGGACTTAGCAGTCTGAACCAGTGTTGCTCTTAGGATGGCTACGTGGCTTCTGGTTGGGAGCTAGCTGACCCCTGACCACCTCACAACATGGCCAAAATGAGACTGTGTCTGCAGTATATCAAAGTGCCTTAAAATTAACACATTCATTGGTCTCCTCAGAGCTTTTAAACATGTTACCACTTCTTAAGAAAATGTAAAAACCCAAATCCTTTGGGACAGTCTTGGCAGTGTTGTATCATATTGTCCTAGAGAAAAGAAACTGTCAGATTTCTTCCTTCTGCTTCGAGGGAGATGAAATGGTAGCATGAGGTCAATAGAAGCAATTGTCAGCAGATTCAGATCAAACCCAAATCTGCCTTCTGGAGACTGTGGAGTGTCCATCCTTGGGGGTATTTGTACCCCACAGACAGAAACCTGGGCAGCCTGCTCTAGCTAGCCCTGCGCTCAGCAGGGATTTGGGCTAGGTGGTCTCCAGAGGTCCCATCTGACCTTAGCCCTCTGTGACTCTTACCATGTCCACCTCAGAAATGCTGTCCAGACTTTCAACTTGGACATCCACCCCAACCGGAATTGCAGGGCCTGGGGGAAAAAAATTAAAAGTTGAGAAAGTATAAATCTGGTGAGACAAAGTAATCCTCCATCTTTCGTATCTTTGAGATAAAAATAGATGTCCAGTCTGAAATAGAAACAACAGTCAACCAATTGAAAATATAAATGGTTGGAATTAATAACAAAAACCTCCTAATAACAATCAAAATCAGCAATGAGGCTGACCCATTACTGACTTTCCTTTTTTATTGTGTCATCCTACACATGTCCTTTCAAAATTTAAAAGCTCTGTCCCTAGCACTTTGGTCCAGGGCTTGCCAGCCGGCTACCCTGCAGAGCACCCATTCACATGGCGAGCAATACCGGCACAGCTCAGGGGATGTGGGAGCGTTACTCCAAATTTTTCCCTCACTTCTGCTCCTCTCTATGGCTAACAACATCCCTGAGAGCTACTCCATGTACTTGGCTTTCGCATCACTCAGTGCTCGGCTGTGGAAAGGGTGGGGTGACTGGAGGGGTTGTGTTGCAGGATACAGGCATGTGCCTGGGGCTCCCAAGGGAAAGGGTTGGGCTGTGACCCTACGTAATAGGGATTTTGATCTTTTTTTCCTCCTCCAGGCTTTGACTAGCCCCTCACGTACCTCTGGCAATTACAGTACAGGAGATCTGTCAAGATAAATAGTGCTCACATTAGAAGACTGCTATGAAACTGAAACCTTTTTAAATTAATTGAACATGCTGGTATTTGGTATATTGAGCATTTAGCAATAAAATCTTCTTCCGTCAGAGTATATAATGGTATCCTGGATTTGAATGACCATCTGTCAGCCAGAAAGGGTAGATAAATTACAACATTCTCTAATCCGATGGGCTGAAAGAAAACGTGTTCTCCTTCATCCATTTTCCTGAAAGCTTAGGTTGCTCTAGCACACAGCCACAAAACTGTGAGCAAGCATTAACACACAGTAGTCAAAATATTTTCTTTTGGGTTATAAATGTAATGGCCAGGTCAGCAAGTGTGGTATGTGATTTGATTATGCACACACATCACCACAATAACAAGAAATCTTAGAATTTCCCCATCATCAGGGAATAAACATAAGGTGCATTTGCAGATTTTTATCAGAAGAAAGTGTCACTGAATACCGGGAATATTATACTGCTTGTAATCACATTCCCACGCCTTTGACTAAGCTATTTGCTTGTCCAAGGAAGAAGCCTATTTCACTGCACACACATCCCCCAGAGCATGTCATGAATTCACAACACAAAATAACAAAAATTAGAAAGAGAAAAGGCGCTGCTTGTCAATCTGCTTGTTCACCTCACTACATGTTACAGGATAAAGGAGTGACAGTGTAAAATAGGAACGGTGACAAATGTGGACGTTTCATACCTCCAAAACCTGGTCTCATGCTGAAGTCATGGTCATCTATTCGCAGCAGCTGCTCTGACTTCGTCAGGGGAGATTTGGTGATGTCAGGGCTTCGTTTTAGGATTGGGCTACCAGGAAGAGAGAAGCACAGCTATGACTCCTAAGCAGTGCCTGTGAAAGGTATGCACCCACTTCACTCCGTTACCCCTTAGACCATAACCATGCGATTGCTTGTGGTGGTTGGCAGCATATCATTAAAAAATGATTTCTGCACTCAACATACAGCTCAGGCACCTGTGATCATTCTGGCACTGAGAAAACTTTTGTTTGGTGACTTTTTGCCTCTGTAAAATGATCTCTGCTTATAGTACAGTTTGGAGACAATAATTCAAAAGAGTGGATTGGAGGAATAGTGTGTGTGGATAAGCGGGGAAATGGAAATGGGGGGAGGCATTTCTGACATTGAGTTATGACAGGGCGTGAGGCCAAGAATTAGGGAAAAAATATATCAAATAAGCTACTGGCTGTTGCCAGAAACAAAATGGAGACAGGCTGGGAACCAGGCCAGGAGGCAGACCGTCACCTAACTTGGGATAAAATTATTAGCTCCTGCCCCAGATTTCTAACGAGGATAAAAAGGAGCATTAAAGACCTGGCAGGTCTCTGAGCATTAAAGAGCCTGGGAGGGTCATTCCAGAAGCTGTTAGAGTTGCACCAAATGCTGAGCAGAGGATGCTCTGCTCCTCCTCCACGTCCAAGGTGCAAAATGCTGTTCAGCGCCCCAGTGCTTTGGCTGGGATGGTGGTGGCAGCAGCTCCTCGGTTGCTCCACCATGTAGGTGAAGCTTTTCTGCCCTCAGATCCAGTCTCATGCCAGCCGTTCGGGGGGCAGGAGGGCTCAGAAACAGGAGGAAAGGTTTTGCTGTTCTCTGAGAAAAGATGGCATGCTCAGAGAGGCACGTGTCTGAATACACACAAGAGAAGTCAGAAATAGATTAAAGGAAAACAGGACCACAAAGAAACTTGATGGGGAATATGTTCCTGAGATAAAGCTCCTTCTAAATGAGAGTGCTTAGCAGTGTTGGGCTTCTCACAGACTCGTGGCCAGTTGTACCACGAGAAGTCAATACAACCATCTCCTAACAGAGATCAGCAGTGTTACCAGCGACTGCTCTCTCAAACCCAGAGCTTTAGCTGACTACAGAGCATCTTAGAAAGACGTTCAGTCCCAGTATAATAATTTCTAGGAGTGGCAAGTCATATACCTCCATCAGTGAGTTCTAGTCCTGAGTTATCCCTCATGCATTTTAAAAGGTGGCCCCTGCTTCTGCTTTAGATTTAATTCAGCCTCTGAAAGACCTGTGGCGTTGTAAGCATGCATCGTGGAAGGTTTATACCCGGCTGAGATGGGGGAGCGATATTAGCAGGTCACTGGTAAAACCTTCAGTGTTTGTGAGTGGGCTTGACCGTGCTCAGAAAAGCACTTTCTCCCTGGCAGTGGCAGAGGGAAGGACGAGCAGTGTGATGGAGAGCCCGTGGAGGGGGGCTCAGCTCTGCAGAAGGGATGCTCAGCGGGAAGGCGCCCGCTCACACAGCACGGGCGACACAAACCGTGCAGCCCAGGGGGCTGTGGAAGATGGCTGTGGTATCACACCTCACCTCCACGAGGCTGTCAGGCAACGTGGCTGCCTCTGGAACCTGCTGGATCCTGCTAATGGCTTAACTAAATACGACTGGCATGATCGAGTGGTGTCCCCTTCCCCTGCCACAGCCTCAGCCCGGCCACAGGGATGCAGCCGGAGGGTTTCGCCTACCTGCCTTGCTTGTGCGCCTCGCCGTGGGCCTCCCGTCTCTGCCGCTGCGGCCGGCTGCACGGAAACGACAGGAAAAGGGAGAGCTGAGACAGGTGGTCACGGCTGGGTGGGTGAGGACATCGTGAGGGAAGCATGGTGGGAAGCACCGGATCCCCACGGCGTTACCTTCTGTCACACGCGCGAAATGGCTCTTACCTTTTCACTGAAGGCTGGTGTCAGGCTGGGCACGGCGGAGGGTGCGGAGGGCAGGGGGTGCAGGGGGCTCGCGGCCGGGACAGCGCGAGAGAAGGGGAGTGATGGTTTTTGTGAGGTGGGACGCCACTGTTTTTGAGTGCCTGGCAAAGGAGCCAGGCAGGCGGCTCGCCTCCCTCCTCCCACAGCCATGGCCGGCGCCGTCAGGGGCTCTGGAGAGTGGCCACGGTGCACGGGCCAAGGCGGGCTGCCTGGGGAGTGCAGCCATTACATCTACTCACCGGAGGCAGCTGGGTATTTTCACGAGAAGAAAACCTTTTCAAAGTATTCCAGGGGGCAGGAAAAAAAAAAAGTAAAAAAAAACAAAAACACCTGTGGAAATATTTGTTTCTGGTTTCATACTGTGTCCCAGCTGGCTGTCAAGAAAGCTCCTCTCAGGTGTTTGGCCAATGTTTTATTTTATCACTAAAGGAAAGAATATTGCTTTTAGCAGTGTAAGTGTGAGCTTGAGCAAAAGTAACATTTTAAATATTTAGCAGTTCTAACTCATCTTTAATTAAAAGTTTAAAAAATTATCTTCTCTCTGTAATAAACACTAACTCTAATCACCTCTACTAATGAGACTTTTTGCTCACTAATGTATATTTCAAATCCCTCTGTAGAGATTTACAGTGGCAAAACTCCTTTCGCCATTGTTGTCTTGTAGTTAAAATTTTAGCCAGTTTCATTCATATTAAAGTTGTTAGCTTTAAGGTTGTTAGCATTAAAGTTAGTTAGGCCTGTTATCTATTGGCATTAGCTGAACTTCTGATATAGGGTCTTGCGTATGACCATTTTTTTATGTACCTGACCAGGTGGTCGGCCTTGGGAATGTTTCTTCACAAGTATCTGGTCTAATTAATAAAGGAACTTTCTGAGACGTTCTCATGGATAATGAGGATTCTATCCTTGAGTCATATGAAAAAGAACACCTAATCAAGGAAAGCAGGTGGTGTTGTCTTTCTTTGAAGTAAAACGAACATACGAACCTTGAGGATGCTACTTATGTACCGTGTTTTGGAAGACCTAGCCAACTTGGCAGAAAAGTGAAAATTCTGGGTGTCCTAAACTGAACTACCTTCATTATAATGCTAAAAATCCCGCCCATAGGCCAAGAAGACCTTTGCCCACATGAAGACCCTTCCCTTGCACAAGCGCAGTGACTGAGGAGAATGACATAACCAATATTATAATCATATGTAAATTACTAACCAGTCATTGCAACTGGGAGTGTGCTACCTTGTAACTTTCATGTATAAATATGACAAGAAAGACGGCATGGGGTGTACATGATTTGTGGAAATATTCCACCATGCTCCATGGCCAGAATAAAGCAATGTCTCCTCTCTAAACATAGTTTCTGTGTTTCAGAAGAATCAGGACTTAGATGTCTTCTGCAGGGAACACAATAAGGAGTGTCACCACCCAAGCACCATGGTCCCTGTGAGCGATGGCCGAACCCCAGCCCTTGCGGGACGGTTTTTCCCTGGGCTGGGAATTCTTTGGCAGCCAATAGTGTTGGAGGGAAATTCATCTTTTTGCTGCTACAAAGAAGCAGATGACCCCGGCATCGCCCAGACTAGGGGTGGGCACATGGCTGTATCACCGACTCGCCATGAAGCAAAGCGTTGGCCAAGTGGGATTGTTTGGGTTTTTTTCCAGAATCTGCTCTGTTCTTCCCAGATGAGGACTGGGAATAAGCCCACAGGCAGACCACTGTTTGGAGGAGCCTTGGGCCATGCAGTGCCATTGCTATTGCAAGGAGTAGCTTCTTTGGCACTGCTTGGACCTGGGCATCATGCAGCAAAACACACTTGCAAATACAAAATGCACTTTCTGGAGTCTTCTGCCTTGTTGATATGCCCTTGGGCTGCCACTGACATGTCTCGCTGCTGCCTGCTTCTCATCTCCTGGCCGTCAGGAAGTAATTTCACATGTTTTGGGGATAAGCAGATTCTGGTGACAAGCTGACCTACTTACATGACTTTAAAGTGCCCTAGTAAACTCTTGGCTGTTCAGGAACAATGTTGGTATTCAAACAGGGACGAAGCAGGCCATGTTCTTGCAATTTCTAATTCTCATTTCTCTTTGTAGAGCTTACCCGATGCTTCATGTTGGCCCTGGCCCTATCCTGCCTGTCGAAGGAGCCTTCAAGGCACGGCCATCAGGGATTCGTGGCCGAATCCTCCCTGTCCTCTGCACTCAGCAATCCCAGGTGGTTCCTCTTATTTCTCCTAAGTAATTCTCCACTGCCTCTAAACGAAACTTTATTTCCTTATCACAAACCAGCTTAAAATGTCCCCCATGCCCCAACCACCGCAGGGGACTGTTTTCATTTGTGTTTTGGTTCAATGCATTCACTTTTTTGCCAGTCCTATTCCCCTTGTCACTGCTCTGATGTTACCAAGTGTCCCCCGCTTCCCTGCCTTCTCCTGTGGCAGTAAAACATTTTTACCTGTTGCCAATCATTCCCCAGTTACTGTGATTTGAAGCCCCATTTCTTTCTACTCAATAAACAGCTTTTCTGGTCCAGTTCCTGGGGAGTGCTCTGCTGGCTAAGTGATCAATGGCAGCTCCATCACAGGACCCCATTAGTCTGTCTGTTCGGGCTGTGAATCAATGGTAAGCCTCTACAGCTTCACCTCACATGTCTGCTATTCCTGACCGTTTGCGGCAGACAGCCGCACTCAGGAGATTCAGTCCAGACATTGCTCACAGATTGCTTAGCGCAACTGTTTGCCACCACGGCCATATAGTGTGACAGTATTGCTCCTGCCTTCACTGGCGTGACAGGCTGTCTTTAAAACTAACTGATAACTCCTGAGGTAAAATACACTAAATAATGAACTTTTTTTTTCACAATGTCAATATTTATCTCCTAACAGTTACAGTGCCAAAAGGCATTTCATGGCTCATGAAGCTTACTGAGACGCTTTATGAAAAAGCGACAACTGGAGCAGAGTGGCATTTATTCACAGTGCTCCGTGTGCATTGCTACAGCAGTTCTCAGGCCCCTGATGGCAGCTGGGGTGATGCAACCTCTCCAAAGTCATCATTCTCCTGGATCTCCCCACTGCTTCAAGGGATCATGAGATGCCTCTGCCCCAAAGGCTGAGGCTTGCTGGGACTGGGGGGGAATGAATCAAATGAAGCTTAGGAAAAGAAATTCAGCAAAAACAGATTTTCGTCACTATTGCTACAGACACAAGGCAAAAGCAGTTGCTCTTTTTTTTTTATTAAAGCCCAAGATTTACTATGGCAGTTGTAGTCCCTCCAACACAGCAAAAAGGGTTGCAGAGTTAGGGATAACCATGTCTGATTTTCAGAAGAGACAGTCCAGCCATGACATCTGAAGGTGCCAGCAAGCATTTCTGAATGCCCAACTTCACAGGACGTGTGCCAGAGCAGTGTCAGGTCCACACTTCCAGTGTGCACCAGAAAACCCGCAGTATTCTTCATCTTTGAAGTAAGAGCTTTTGGAAGCAACCATGACAAATGTGAGAGAAGTCATTACCCATTTTAGCATTTTAGTTTGTAATTACTTATGCAGCATACATTTCCCACCTATAAATAGTACTCCTTTTTCTCTACGGGAGGCAATATACCTGTAGTAGACAGTGACCTATTTTACACTGTTATTAGGATAATCTCACTAGGATCTTGAGAACATTTCTTCCTTGAGGACTTAAATCAAGATACAGTTTCAGTTCTTAAAAAAAAAAAAAAAAGCAAGAAAAACCAGGATCCAATGCATCTTCATCAAGAGAAAAATGAAAGTATGTTGCTGAAGTAATGGAGCCAGATTCACACAGTCTTTCCTGGGTCCAAGTGAGGAACGGTAGGTGGGTTTGGCAGACTAGGCTAACACGAACATTATTATTATCAGATTTCATGAAATTCTGGGACAGTCTGTTCTCTCCATCCCTTATGATAGTCTTAGGTCTGCAAAGAGGATGGCAGATCAGAGAGATATCAGAACAGATCCTGTCTCAGGAAATATTGCTGAGATGTGGCTGTAGCATAATCTCTGTCCCTTTGGTTACTTGTGGCACCAGCAACATTTTGGCCAGAGGCTGGGGCTGCAAATGACCCCAAACCTCCTACCATGAGCAGAGGTGCCTGCTGCCCTGGGAAGCCTGGCAGCTGGTGGCTGGGACAGAGACACCCAGGGAGCCCATTTCATCTCTAATTCTCTCACGCCTGGGTGGTGCCTTTGCCTCTTCTCCAGTGCAGAGACTGTGGACTCTCCCACCCTACCCTCTAAAAGAACCACACGCTTAATTTTGACAGATACAAGCTCTGCAGCTCATGCTGTGCTGCAGTGCAGCCGATTCACAGCCTCTCCTACCGCTGACGCAAGGCAAGGGAAGGTGTGGAGCTTGCTGAGCCAGTTTTCAGCAGGACTATTAAGTGGAAAGTAATGCAAGTGATGAAAGCTCCCTCATCCCTGCCAGCCATGCCATGGCATTCGGCTCTGGGGTCCCCATCCCTGGGTGGACACTGTTGGGCAGCTTGTGCGGTGCCTCCCGTCCTGCACCCACTATACTGCACAGCCTGCATGCCCTGCTGGGCAGGGGGATGGCAGAAGCCACGTTCTCCTCAGTCTGCCCATAAAATTATGGCTGGGCAAGGCCCTGATGAAATGCTGCTCGAGGCAGAAGGACCAGGAGAGAGCAGCAGAGGCAATCCAACTCCCTGCAGGGGACAAAGCCTCCAGGGAGGACGTGGGAACAGCAAAGGTGTATTGGTACTACTAAAGAGCTGTGAGAAATGTAAAGTCTTATTAAAGACTTATGCCTAAATATTTGACTAGGTTTTGTTTTGCCCTCTGTTTTATGACCAGTTAGTGACTTGGGTTCATACTATATCAACATTCTGCCAGTACCTGGCAGAAACCAGGTGGTGGATGCTGGGTCAGGGAATGGGGGAGAGGCAGGAAGGGGCTGAGGATTGTATGCGCAAACATACAGAAGGTTTCTGCAGAGAAGAAGTGGGGCAGAGGCAAAGAGAGCTTTGATCTGCAACAGAGCCTATGCGTTGGGTGAGACTGAGGAAAAAAGAGGCTGCATAGGCAGAGGTGGGAAGGGAGGGGAAAGGATGGAGGGGAAGGTGTCAGAAGGAGCAGAAAGGAGACACCAGGCTCAAACAGCGCCTCATCGTTGTGTGGGATGACTCCTGGGGCACAGAACAGTCCTGCATGAGTGTCCTCTCACCACAGAGTAGTGTGGGACAGAGATGCTGCCTGGTCCCTGGAGATGCATGAGCCTTGCTGGGCTAAAGAACTTCCCAGGCTGTGTCCCAAAGGAAGGAAAGAGGTTTTGGGGCAGAAGGTTCACAGAAAGTTCCCCCATAATGTGCCTTTGACTTGCAAATGAATGGGGAAGACCTTCTCAGCAAGCAGGAGATGCTGGTGGACAGGTGGTGCAGCAGGTCTGGGTGAAGACTGGGAAGTAGTCCAGAGCCCAGAGAAGTGCTTTGTGGGAGGAGGCAAAGTGAGGTAGCTAAATGGGGAGAAGAACCACCCAGCATCGGAGGGAGGAGAGAGCATACTTGCAACGGGAGAAACCTGCTCCTATCCAGCGACATGCACTGCAGGAGACATAATCCACTGCGTAACATACTAATTCCCAGGGATAATGTTGGATAGAAACCCACTAATTTGTACTCAAATTGGGAGACCTACAAAGCTGTGAGCTGTAAACAAGCCACTAAAAACTGAGGAAAATTAATCACAAAATGTATTTTATCTTGACACTTTGCAAGCCCTTGTTTGCTTGTAATTATGTTGGGTCATGTGTCCTCATGACTAGTAAGTTTAAAGATGGTGAAAAAAGGTGACCCATTGATATCATAGGTGGTTCAATCTCTGCAAAGAAATGGGGAAAGATCACTATTTTTGATGTTCACATCACAAAGTCTGAGAAACAGCGGGATTCTGAGCTGTTCTACCATCTTATTTTTGAGTGATACGGAAAATTCAATGAGAACCCCATTTTAATCCAGTGTTACTTGAATATAGGTCAATCTCAGAATGCAAAATACACAGAGGCAGGAGACATATATACACCCCTTAAATTTTGCACTTTCTTTGTTCTTTGCCTGGACATAAACACTGGCAAAAGAAAAAAAAATGGACCAAACCTGCACATATTGATTATTCACAGAAATGTCATGCCACCTGAGGTCTTGGCACTGTACCTGATGTTGCAAAAACGAAAGTGCCCCTATGTGGCAGAAATTGCATCCAGCGGGTGTGTGCTTGTTGGGTTTTGTGTTTTACAGGTTGAAAGGAGAGGTCAGGGGGAGCAGAAGGAGCCAGCTGAGGAGGAGGCAGCCACAGTGCCAGGGCTCAGCTAAGTCAAAAACATAAACAGATGAAGGGAAGGGGAGCAACTAATGAGGCAATGTAGAACATGCTGAAAGGTTTAATGTCTGCCCCAGTCTTCGAAGAAAAGTTGACTTGTAAGCAGATGTCAGCATAGCGCAGGTCAGGGAAGGGCATGTTAAGGTATATTTTGATAAACTGGAAACGTTTAAATCAACAGAGACTGCTGGCCCTTCCCCGGGAGCACTGGGAGTCCCAGCTGTTACAGCCCCTGAGCCATGAACAGGTACCTCCGAGGTCTCTTCACAGACAGGTGATACCCCTGAGAGTAAGGGTGAACACAAAAGCTGTTTTTAAGTAGGGGACAAAAGAAGGATGTTGGAGTTTTGACGTTTACAAAGAAACTGGGACAAACTCGTGATCCGTTTGTCTGCCCTCCCTCCCCCCCCGCCCTGCCCTGGCCCTGGGATAACGAGATTATAAAGATCACTCGATGTGGATCTTTGCAATAATTGACGTCAAACCAGTCTAATGTCCTTTCTGACAGTGTAACTGGCCACATTAGTGTAAGCAGGAGGAAAAGTAGATTTGAATGAAGTTTTTAATATTTCATTACTAAACTCGGGAAATACGGTTGAAATGAAACTGTGACTTCAAGCATGGCTGAAAGACTGTGGTTAGAGTAACTGCCATTACTTTGTAGTCAAGACACATTAAATCACACCTCACAGATTTCATCCTGGAAACTACTAGTCGATACTTTCAATAACAATGCAGACGACAGAACTATAAAACTCGTGCATGACAGCATGCCTGAAAGAGGAACAGACAATTTGAGGTCTAGGATCAGAATTCAAAGCAACCTCAACATGCCGGAGAAATGCTCTGATGTTAATAGAATACAAAGAACTGCATGGAGTACAGAAAATAATTTTACAAATGCAAAATGGGGAATAACTAGCTAATTATCAACACTACACTTGTCTTAGTTCCTTATTCACAGCAATGAAAGCACCCTGTCTTCATAAACGCAATCAAAAACATCAACAAATAAGGAATTTGTTTACACTACTAAAAATACAGAATTGTAACAATTCTGGTGTTGGGCTGATGTTAAGAAATATTCATATTGGCACAGGACCAGAGACAGATTTAAAGTAAATGTACTGAACAGTAACAAGTCACCAGGCTTTCACCCAGAAAAAAGCCAAGTAAGAAACTGTTGAACCAGCATTTACGTTGTCCTTGGTGTCACAGGAGTGGATGGTGACAATTTTCCACTTCTTTGGAAAAAGAGCTCCAGGTGGAATATGAGAAGCTACAGACTGCTTCAATGGACAAATTAGCTACAACCATAGTAAAAAACACCAATGGTAGACATCACATAAATACAGTCTATATTGAAGGAGAGGGAGACAGGATGACTTTTCTTGAGGGATGTTATGTGCTGTAAGTATAACAGACTTCTCTAAAAAGTTAATGACCGTGTAGATGAAGCTGATCAAGATGCAATTTCCAAAAAGATGCTGACAGGTCCTTTCCAGAGGTTTGTAAAGAAACCAACTGGTCAGAAAGAGGGAAGTTACCTTCATGTAAATGGTTGCAAATTAAGAAACAAAAGGAATAATGGAGAGTTTTCACTGTGAAGAAAGGTTGTCCGTATAATCGCATGGGAATCTATGATAGGATCTCTGTTGTTCAATAAATTTATAGATTATTTGGGAGAAAAGAGTAATTACTGGCAACAATATTTACTGAGGATATGTAACCATTCAAGGTAGTAAAAATCAGAACTGGGAGTGGAGAATTACAGCAGGACTTCATGACGCCAAGTGACTTCAGATAAAATGACAGCAGAAATTGTGTTAGTAAATCCAGAACAGTGTACAGGACTGGTGCCAGGTGTTCGGCTACTTAGACCATGGCACTCGCTTTGAGAAACCTGGTCTACTGGGGGCTGATGGGGTCCATCTGTCAGAGAAAAGGAAGAGCATCTTCAGTCGTAGGCTTGCCAAGCTGGTGTAGAGGGCTTTAAACTAAAGTTGCCAGGGGAGCGGGACCTCAATCCATCCCACTCCTACCAGTTTGATGCCAGTGCCAGCAGTAGATGCCCAGAGCCTGCAGAAGGATTACAAGTCAGCAGGAGAGCACCTGAAGTGTGGCACAAAGGAATTTCAGCCACTCCAGCCAGTAAGTGAGCTTCATGGGGGGCCTAACTTAAATGAGTTAGGGACCTGCGCACACCTGCAGGGCTGTGATCTCATCAGTATCACAGGGACATGGTGGGACTGCTCCTATGACTGGAGTGTTGGAATGGAAGGCTACAGGCTCCTTCAGAAGTACAGGCAGGGGAGACAAGGAGGGGGTGTTGCCCTTTATGTCAAGGACCAGCTGGAGCGCATGGAGCTCTGCCTGGGGGTGGATGAGGAGCTGACTGACAGCTTATGGGTCAGGACTAAAGGGAGGGCAGGGAGAGGTGATGTTACAGTGGGGGTCTGCTACAGGCCACCTTACCAGGAAGAATAAGCAGATGAGGCCCTATATAGACAGATAGGAGCAGCCTCACATTCACAGGCCCTGGTCCTCATGGGGGACTTCAACCACCCCGATATCTGTTGGTGGGACAACACAGCAGGGCATAAGCAATCCAGGAGGTTCCTGGAATAGCTTCCTTCTCCAAGTGATAGAGGAGCCAACGAAGAGAGGTGCTATGCTGGACTTTGTTCCCACCAACAAGGAGCAGCTGGTGGAGAATGTGAAGCTCAAGGGCAGCCTTGGCTGCAGAGACTATGAAATGGTGGAGTTCAAGATTCTTAGAGCAGTGAGGAGGGCACACAGCATTCTTAGGGCAGCAAGGAGGGCACACAGCAAGCACACTGCCCTAGACCTCAGGAGAGAAGACTTCGGTCTCTTCAGAGATCTGCTTGGCAGAGTACCATGGGACAAAGCCCTGGAGGGAAGAAGGTCCCAAGAAGGCTGGTTAATATTCAAGGATCGCCTCCTCCAAGCTCAGAAGTGATACATCCTAACAAAGAGGGAGTCAGGCAAAAATGCCAGGAGGCCTGCATGGATGAACAATGAGCTCCTGGACAAACTCAAACACAGAAAGGAAGCCTACGGACAGTGGAAGCAAGGACAAGTAGTCTGGGAGGAATACAGAGAAATTGTTTGAGCAACCAGGGATCACGTTAGGAGACCTAAAGCCCTGATAGAATTAAATCTCACCAGGGAATTCAAGGGGAACAAGAAAAAGCTTCTATAGGTATGTCAGTGATAGAAGGAAGACTAGGGAAAATGTGAGCCCTCTCAAGAAGGAAATGGGAGACCTGGTTACTTGGACATGGAGAAGGCTGAGGTACTTAATGACTTTTTTGCCTCAGTTTTTACCGGCAAATGTAGTCACACCACCAGCATCGCAGAAGGCAAAGACAGGGACTGGGAGAATGAAGAACCACCCACTGTAGGAGAAGAACAGGTTTGAGACCATCTAAGGAACCTGAAGGTGCACAAGTCCATGGGACCTGATGAAATGCATCTGTGGGTCCTGAGCGAACTGGTGCATGAAGTTGCTAAGCCACTGTCCATCCTATTCAAGATGTCTGATGAAATTCCCTCTGACTGGAGAAGGGGAAACAACCCCCACTTTTAAAAAAGGGAAAAAAGGAAGACCGTGGGAACTGCAGGCTGGTCAGTCTTCCATCTGTGCCTGGCAAGATCATGGAGCAGATCCTCCTGGAGATCACGCTACGCCATATGGAAAATAAGGAGGTGATTGGTGACAGCCAACATGGCTTCACTAAGGACAAATCATGCCTGACAGATCTGGTGGCCTTCTACGATGGCGTTACAGCGTTGGTGGATAAGGGAAGAGCAACTGACATCATCCACCTGGACTTGTGCAAAGCATTTGACACCATTCCGCATGACATCCTGGTCTCTGAATTGGAGAGACATGGATTTGATGGATGGACCACTCGGTGGATAAGGAATTGGCTAGATGGTTGCACTCAAAGAGTTGCAGTAAATGGCTCAATGTCCAAGTGGAGATCAGTGATGAGTAGCATTCAGCAGGGGTCGGTATTGGGACTGGTGCTTTTTAACGTCTTTGTCAGCAACATGGACAGTGGGATTGAGTGCAGCCTCAGCAAGTTTGCCAACAACATCAACCTGTGTGGTGTGGTCAATACGCTGGAGGGAAGGGATGCCATCCAGAGGGACCTGGATAGGTTTGAGAGGTGAGCCTGTGTGAATCTCATGAAGTTCAACAAGGCCAAGTGTAAGGTCCTGCACGTGGGTTGGGGCAAGCCCATGCACAAATACAGGCTGGGAGGAGTATAGATTGAGAACAGCCCTGAGGAGAAGAATTTGGGGGTGTTGGTGGATGAGAAGCTCAACATGAGCTGGCAATGTGCGCTTGCAGCCCAGAAAGCCAACCGTTTCCTAGGCTGCATCAAAAGAAGTGTGGCCAGCAGGGTGAGGATGTGATTCTGCCCCTCTACTCTGCTCTCGTGAGACCACACCTGGAATACTGTGTTCAGCTCTGGAGCCCCCAACATGATAAAGACACAAACCTATTGGAGCGAGCCCAGGGACTGCTGTGAAGATGATCAGAGGTCTGGAACACCTCTCCTTTGAATACAGGCTGAGAGAGTTGGAGTTGTACAGCATGGAAAAGACAAGGTTTCAGGGAGACCTTATAGCAGCCTTCCAGTACCTAAAGAGGGCCTGCATGAAAAAGAGAAGGAAGTTACAGAATAATACAGAGTTAAAAGCAACTGGAGAAAAACTGGCAAAACTATGTGACAGGGGTAATGGATGTGATGTGCCTAGGGTCAAATAAATGAGGCAGGTGAAGCAGAGGGCAGAGAAATTCTGGGACAAAAAAGAGAAAGAGCACGTTGGAGAAGAGGAGGAACCTTGAACAGGGGAAAGAAAAGGAGTGAAGGAGATGGAGGTGAAAGAAGGAAAGGGAAAGGCAAGTTACCAACAGTGAAGATCAAGAGACTCCAGCTGCATTGGCCTGAAGCCCACTCTGGGCTTCTTATTGCTCTCCTGATGCCCAGCACTGCTGGTATATATGGTGTCAAGACAATGCAAACTGCTGATCTTAAGAAGGAGTGCCTTGGGAGCTGCAGGTGCTCAGCACTCCACTGGATCTGCCTCACTGTTGATAATGTGCTCCTATAGGCAATGCTTTCAATGGGCATTTTATGGGCTTATCGTGCACTCTGAAGATCTGATCTAAACACAGCTTGCATTAGTAAGCTTTGTTCATGCAAATAAATGCTTTCAGGATCAGTCCTGAAGATAAGATACAAGAGCAAAACTCTAGGACAAGAGAACAGCTTAAGGATTGCTGGGAGGTAAAGGAAGAAATCCTATTAGGGATGAATTTATGAGGCCCAGAGAAGGGCAAGAAGGTAGGAGCTGCCCTCTATGTAGGAGGCAGCCTCAATGAGGGTACCAGGATAGCCATGTGTGACTTGCAGAGCATAGAGAGCGTGCCCACAACATGGCTGGAGTATGGAGGAGCTAACAACGCAGAAGTCTCATCCGAATTCAACAAAAGCAAGGGAAGGTAACTTCCAATGTTGCAAATGTTCAGTATGATGCTGAGCCTTTGAGAAAGGACCGTGAGGGAACCATGGCCATAATGATGCAGGGTGGCTCCCATCACTTAAGAAGAGTGTCACTAATTGTAATAACATCTGAAAATGTCGTAAAGAGAAAGATCTTTGGCCACGAAAGAGACCTTGTGATAACAAGCCCAGGGCTTATTGCAGAGGATGTCACACAACTGCTGTAAAAGATAGCTCTTACTGACAGAAACATGGACAGGGAACTCTAAAGGAGCAGAAAATGAGTTGCTGTTTGGAGACCAGAGTGAGGCAAAATGATTATAACATGGCCAGGGAATGGTAGGAACATCACTAAAAACATGAAGAAGGTCTCTTAGCTAAGATTAAACAAACACGATCCATAAATCTTATACAGTGAAATCTCTTCTGCTGAGAGCTGCTTGTCTGAAAGGTGGTTATAATGCTGTCCAGGGAGATTTTAGTGTTAAAAGAGATTTTTTTTCCCATCAGTTAGCTCTGGCAGAACAACCTGGGCTCAGCTCCAGGCCCGTTTTTTTTCCTATTGCTCATCCTCTCTAGCAGATTCTGCAAGTCTAATTAGCAACACAGGCTTTGGCCCTTTTGTTGGCATAAGGATGTTGTGACCTTTACTGACCCTTTGTACCCTTCTAGTGACCCCCATGCAGCCTGGTGGCTTTCCAAGGGCCTGAGCAGTTGGGAAAGCAGCAGGCAGCCCTGTTGCTGGTGCTCCAGATCTCAGCTCCTTCCTGTAGGATTTTTGGCACTGTGGATTTAGCAGGAGTAAAAAGCTTTGCAAACCTGGCAGGATTTGCACCCGGCTGACTGCAAACTGCGAACCGGTCTGCAAGGTGAGAAAGGTTTTATTTTTATATCACTGCTCTTTGAAGTGAAATTCCTTTGAGGTGATTTGTCCCGGAGATTAGCAAAAATAAGTAGTTGAGTCTTTGACTAGCACACAGACATTTTTACATCAAATTACAATATTGGAGGGCTCTGTAATAAGTCCCATGCAATAAAGCTATCTACTTTGCTGTCACATAGTGTGACTGTATGCATACTATGCATACACTTTGACATTTTCTTGTCACACTCTGCACTGTGTCCCAAAGCCTCATCAGCTTTATTTCAGGAATTATTTGGGACCTTTTGCAAAATTCCTGTCATGCAAACCCTGTCCCCAAAGACTGTGGTGCATGCCTGAACTCTCGTGGGGAAAACCATGCCTGTCTGCTCACCCTTCTTCAAGGTTGTTCTGTCTCACAATAGAATGGCTACCTTGGGATACCTGCAATGCCAAAAACTGTGACAGGGAGTGTGTCTGACCCTGTGGCCCCCCACTCGCCATATCAGCAGGAGTGCAAAGGCTGCGGGATTAGCTGGATTCGGGTAGGTGAAAGGACAAGCCTGGGCACTGAAAACTGCAGAGCAAATAGGGAGTTTTTATTTGAAAGCAGAGTTCAGAGCAAGTGAGCCTCCTTGGAAGAAACTAACACTTGCAGAATGGCACCATCCAAAGAAACAAGCGAAAAGCCTGTGTATTTTCTCTGTCAACTGCACAATGAGAATCAGGAGCAAAGGCGGACACGTCTGTCAGGGACAGCAGGACGTTGGCAGCACACCCAAGGTGGCAGGTCTCTACAGCAGATGCCTATGCTGCCAGCCAACACTGGTGGCTGGCACTAAGCCCTGGCAGTAGGGGAAGCGGGTGGTCTCGTACCCTTAAAGGGCTTCTGGAGACCAGGAAGGCCATGGGTGCAAATCAAGCCACCCTGAGCATCCAGTGGTGGTGTGGAGCCAGCCTTTTCCCCTTCAAATAGATTCTCCCCGTCAGCCTGCAGTGAGGCATGCGGCCCTCTTCAGAAGACAAAGGCTGCAATGAAGGGATGGATTTCCATCCTGGTCCCTACCACAAGCCTTATGGAGCAAGAGATAACAGTGTTTAGAGAGGAGTAACGAAGTCAATTGCTATAACTTCTTCTGCATAATGGATATTCAGGACTGAGTCTTGAAGGAAGGGGAAACAGAGTCAATAATAAAATGTTCAGGAGCAATCTTCACTGCAAGCTTTTTCTGATGTTGTATAGCATCCTCCCTGTCCTGGTTTGAGGTAAAGCAGGACCAATTTTGTTCAGAAACTTTGCTTCTTAGCTAGGCCTCTTCTAACCACAACACCCCCTTGATCTGTTTTTCTTCCAGGTTCTAATTCTGTGGTGTAAAAAGGCCTTGACTTTGACTGAAATGTAAAGGAACCGTACCTACTTCAAAACTGCCTGATATGATCAGTATCTTAACATACAGGGAACCACACGTGAGTGCAAAGAGGACTGGCTGTACCTTTAAGACAAGGTGTCCTGTCACACACAGATGCTGGGCAAACATGATCTCCCCACTGTGTGGCTGCAAGGGAGACCATGGCCACAGTCCTAGGAGGTCAACAGGAATAACTCTGTATATAGAACCTATGTGAGGACTGTGTGAACACTGCATCCAGTCCTGATGTCAACCCTGAAAAAGCAGTGAAGGGACAGAGGAAAACAAGCAAATGACAGAGTCAGAGGTTTGGGAAGCATCCTACACTGAGAAATATAAGCAGCTTAGTCTTTTGAATACAACTAAGTGGAGATGAAGAGGGGGCTTCATCCACCTGGATGGAGAAGAGACAAGTTAGCAGAGAATAGGAGAAAATGGATGGAAGCCAAAGTTGAAAAATACTTGCAATCTATTCTGAGTCTATCTGACATTGTAGGTAACTATCAGAAGCTACGGGTTTGGTGTACAATTCCTACAGAAGGCTTTGTTGCCAGCGCATAGCAGGAAATCAGATGGATGACCATAATTGTCCTTTTTGACTTTACAAATTATAAGACTGTTAAAACCATTGGTCTCTTGTGGCCTATCTCATCACAGGGGAAAGTGAGCGCTGTACTGGGCATCACGCTGCTGATGGACGACCCTATGACCGCCCACCAGCATTGTTCCTCTCTGCCCGTCAGCCCTTCTTAGCGTCAGTACTGCTCTACTGAGGCAGAAATAGGCCAGAAATTACCTCCCAGGCCAGCGTGGGTGCGTTGAGAGGGCAGTGAACCCAGCTTCTCAGAGCCGCGATACCTCAGGGCTTTCTGATGGGCTTGTCCTGGCACAATTACACCATATATACAAAGCACAGGTGAAGAGGCGGTTCCTGGGTGAACTGAATAGATATTCCTTTTCCATTTTCACATATTTTTAACACTCTTTTCTGCTGTTATATCAGCACTTAATTGTACTAACACTGTTAAGTGTTTGGTGCAGTGGAAGTTTTTGTTAAAGATGGTAAACAAGAACTCGGCTGTGTGTGCACCTTCTTCTCCACTGGACACTTTTCAACTCAGACTATGGTACCTTGTTTCTCCCCCCTTTATTTTGCTACAGTCAGCACATCACCTCTGCTGCCACTGTCATGAGGCCTCAACAAAAACAGAGGTTTCAAGGCTGTCTTGCATCCATACTGCCTCTGGGAACGCATGCCCTGGGGGCTGATCATGAACAGAGCCACTGCATCCATTTTGCCAGTTATACCTCCACGAAGGTGGCGTCACTGGTAAAGCCATTTCCTGTGTATAAGGTGCCTCGTGGACCCCCAAGTGTCAACCAGGACACTGCAATCACTCTGTAATGTACCCCTGACTTGCTACAAGGGAAAACAAAAAATCACTGTGCTTTCTACGATTCTATGATTCTTCCTTTCTAGCTCTCATAATTTTTTCTGAAGGCTAACAGGAATGGTTTGAATTCTTCATCACTGTGACACGCCTGCGTTTCCATCACCGTATGCTTTGAAGTATTGATGGTGATATGGATTCATTACAGAACAGAAACAGTGAATATAGCAAAGCAGAAACAACATAGGTTCAGTCTGTCACAACCAGAAGTACACAACATTTGAACAGCGATCTAAATGTGTCAGCTATATTCCCCCAAAAAAACCCAAAGGATTTTTCCTCTGCATGTACCTTGTTATGTGCCTGAATATAAAAATCCTCATACAAAGTTCCAAATATTCCCCAAATAGAATATAAGTAATCACAAATGAGCTGTAGCAAAAAACCTTCCTCAACTCAAAGCCTCCTAAAATGGCTGTCTACAGGACAGTGGAAGAAAAATGTCACATAGCCTTTTTGTAAGAGAGAGAGAGAGAGAAAAAGAATAGACAATATTTAAAATAATTTTTAATATCTTAATTCAATACACTGAATGTTCTGTTTCCTCTGATAACTGACCATAGCCTTGAAGTTTGCAGAGAGACTTTCATTTTTTCCTCTCAAAAGCTCTATAAAACAAATAGTATGGGAATAATATAATGAATTCTGAATGTTTTAATTTGAGATCTCAAGTCAATCTAATCTTCAGTGAATGCAACAGTCTTCATAGACCTAAATTTCCTCTCCACTTTCATGTAAATACTCTACCGCATTTTAACTACAATAAATATCAGCAAATGCTTCTTTTTTTGCACCCTTTCAAACTTTGAGATACCTCACAAACCAATTTTTTGGGGGGGAGTAACGATTTTCACTGTAGAAAATGCATTAAAACTTACGCATTGGCAAAAACTGCTAAAGAAAATATTTTTGACTGAGAGATCACAATCTGCAAATGTAAACTCTAATTATCTGTTAGTTATTATATCTTCACCTGAAACATTACATTTGTCCAAACTGTAGCAATTTGAATGTAAAAAAAGAGACTCACCTGCCTTTCTTGTATACCTCATGTATTTCTTTTCCTTGTCGGTGGGCTCTGCATTCCGTGGATAAAACCCATCCCCACAACAGCAGGAAGATGCTAAAATGCATTTTATGGACAGTCAACATGTTACCTGAAGGTTCTGTATCCAGAAATAGTCTGTACAAGAAGAAGAAAACCAAAATGAAGATCCTGTTCCTCTTTTTAAGACATTATCGGTCTGATCGTTATTGGAAGGATGTTTACTCATACAAAAAATCATCCTGCAGTATTTAATCTGGACAGTGGGGAAAGCAATTTCCACTAAACCTATAAATCCTTCTACGTCAGATGGCAGGGATTTTCTAACAGTGTTGAATTCACGTATTCTCAGAGAACAATTAATTTTTGTCAAAACAGGCTATTTTATTAATTGGTTTAAACTGAACCCTTTTCAAGTACCTGTGGGAAATGGCATATGTATATTTCTGCCTGGTTAACCAAAGTAGTGCAGTTGGTCAGGCAGGTGTCATTAGTCAGTTTTTAATCACCGAATTTATGTGTGTAGCCATGATATTTGTTACAGGCAGCCCAATAGATTGAAAAGAGATACTAAGTGTATCGGTTTTGAGCAAAAACTCATTTCCATTTAGCTCTACAAGACAGTATTTTGACCCTGTGTGTTCTTCTACACTGCTTTAATACAGAGTGGTACTGTGGCTGGAGTGGTCTGTGTTAAGGTCTTGTGTCACGTACCTCACTCCTCTGCTGAGTAGGGTCTCTGGAAAGTGTCCTGGTGTACCAAGGGGTGGGGGTAGGACAGCATGGGGGAGATAGCTCTCCTCTCTGCACAGAGCTGTTTGGAGGGACCCTGCTGAAGCAGAGCAGCAAATGCCAGAGCTGCAGGAGAGCTCAGGGGCTGGTGTGTTGGGTCTCATGTGGCTGAAAAAAAATTAGTATTGTTGCTAAAGAAAATAAAACAGCACGGGCAGAAATACATGGTCAAGGCAGCAATATGCCCATCTTGTTGGCACTCACACCCTCTCCCTGCATAACCCACAGCTGTGTTTACTTTCCTTCTCCTCTCTGCCTCCCCACAAGGCCTTACAGCTCTGGTTGCACCTACACCTTATCACAGAGACATTGCCCAGTGCTCTGCAGACACCACCACCAGCCTCATCGCACCCCTTTGCAGACATGGCTCTTCTTCCTCTGCCTGTTATCCACGGATTTCTATTTTAGATCAGTTCGTCAAGTCACCCATCTCTTTTCATGAAAGGCCTTTCTAAAAACCATGGGGAGCAGATCTCTACCTGGTCTAAGCTGACATCCCTTTACTGACTTCAGTGAGCATTTACACTGCCTCAGGATCCACAGAAACAACACGTTGAAAACCACTGAAATGTCAATCCATCAACCAAGATTCAATTTAATGATTTGCTGGGCTAAAACATTTCCTACACAATGTCATGCAGGCTTCAAGAGATGGGCAATCAGTCACCAGCAGTTTGTTGCAATGGTTAATTGCTGTTGCTATTCAAAGAAGCTGTACCCATCTTATCTTTGAAAATGGTCTGCATTCAGTTTCCACTGATTCACGTATCCTTCTCACAGAGGGCAAAAAGTACTTTAATAACTCTTCTTTTCACCTGTGGTAATATTAGATATACTCTCCTCAGTCTTTGCAATACTCTATATGAAGTTTTATGACATCTTTTATCAAAGGAACTTTTTCTTCTCTTTGAAATACATTTTTGTTACTTCATTCACATATTTAAAAAATGCTAGTCCCTTGCTTATGCACCAGAGGAGCAATGGGGATTGACAAGTAGGGATAACTTAGCAGCCCTGGAATAGCTAGAAGTCCCTTGGTACACATGAGAGGAGGGAAACATTCATCCTCTCACTAACAGAGAGAATTTACTAAAAGAAGATATAGAGAAGGCTAAAAAAATATGTTCAATTCCCCTTTTTTGGATCATTGTTCATAGAAAACTTCAAATATGAGCAATTCATAGAAAAAGCATAGAATCATAGAAGAGTTTAGATGGAAGGGACCTTAAAGATCATCTAGTTCCAACCTCCCTGCCATGGGCAAGGACACCTCCCACTAGACCAGGTTGCTCAAAGCCCCATCCAACCTGGCCTTGAACACTTCCAGGGATGGGGCATCCACAACTTCCCTGGCCAACCTGTTCCAGTGCCTCACCAGCCTCATAGTCCTGGAACAAGTCATCAGACAACTTCTAAACTCCTGGAAGAAAATTACTGGATGAGGGATAGACAAGGGCTAACAAAGAACAAATATCTCATGAAGAACAAACACCTCATGAAGAACAAACACCTCATGAAGAACAAACACATTGGACAAACTTAATTTCTTTCCCTGACAGGCCAACAGCCTTCACAGCCTGGGGAGAAGCAGTAGATTTAGATTAGCCTTCAATGCCATCTCACATTACATTCTCATAAGCAAGACAAGGAAGCATGGTCTTGATCAAATATTTGTGGGACTGACACAAAACATTGCTAGCTTTAGCTTGGTTTATCTTGCAGTACCTCAAGAACCGTTATCGTGACTCACTACCAACATGCAAGAAAGTAGCAAGTTTTGCAAATGATGTGTGAGAACGCTGTGACCCATACAGGTGCATAACTCAAAGTGAAGACTTGAAAGGGTAGAAATGGCACAGTGTATGTCTTGAGGTATGTAAAAGTCACTTCAAAGAGGAAGATACTCAGTTCCAAATGGCCATGATATATGGAACAAAAAGTAACAGACTGAGAGATTAGTAAGGGAAAAATTAGGTTAGATGTTAGATTAGATACTAGAAATATTTTCTAACAATAAGGACAGTGAAGCATTGCAGTAGATTACACGGGCAGAGTTTGCAATTGCCATCATTAGAAGTAATTAAGAGAGGTATTGCTAATCCTGTCTTAGGACAAATGGTTAGACTGTATTACTTCTCGGGGTCACTTCCGGCACTATTTCTTTCTGATTTTCCCAGAAGAAAAATGGTGTAAAGTCAGCATACAAAAATTAGTACAAATGTGAAAAATTCAAATATCCAGGGAAAAGGTAAAAGATGGCTCTGTGTCCTACACATGAAAAATAGGAAAACAGAAAAATTGAACAAAATATATTTGAAATACTGTCCTCAAATTTTGCTTACTCTTGAGCTTGAGTAGATGGAGAGTTAATTTTGCCTGCTTTCTCCATGAGAACAACCAGACATTAAAGATATAACACTGTTTTCATTCAGTAGGTAGAAACTCTGTGGATACCAAACAAGGAAAGAATGAATAATTTGCTATGAACAGTATTTTCAACAAGTTCATCTGTTTTTACAGTTTGTAGACTATCTGTGACTTGACTGCAGTCTCCGCAAATGACTTTTTTTATTTAAGCTTATCAGCTGATGATATATTTGGGGAGCGGGGCCTAGGGATTTGTGACAAAATATTTTAAATTTGAATTGTTATTTAGTTTTACTTGGTTTGTGTCCTAGTTTGAGCGACACAGGACTAATTTATCTTCTAGTGCTTGGGAAAACTGCACTTTTAGAAGACTCTAGCATCTGAATTTGTGAAAATATTTACTTTATAGCCAGCTATGGTATGTGGGTTTCAAGGTCTCAGTGTTTTCAAGCTCACCAGGTGCAGGGATAAGGAGGAGCGAGACCCGGGCACTTGACCCACGCTTGCCAACAGGATTATTTCATACTGTGAACATCGTATTCAATATAAATTAGAAAGTGTGTTGAGGAGTTTTTCTCTTCTGTGATTGCTGCAATCCTGAGAACTTCTTGCCCTGGTGCCAGACCCCTGAGGCCTTCCCTTCCTCCCGAAGCCGTAGCACTTGTAGTATCCGACATTTGCTGTCCACTGCTGGGAGTGCACAGCTTCCTACTGATAGAATGGGCTGAGTATAATCCTTGTATATTTTATATTGTATCGGAATCAATATTGGTTCTTTAGTGTTATTAATGTTAATTATCTAGTATTATTCCATTAAATCTGTTTATATTTCAACCCCAGGGTTTCCTTGTTTTTTCCCAATTCCCCTTCCCTGGTGGGGAGGGTCATTGGGTGATAGAATAATTGTCTAAATGACAATAAATTGTTGTGGGTTTCTCAAACCATAACAGTTTGATAATCTGTAGGGTTTTTTTCCTGTTGACACATCAAATGAGTCTTCACAAATATAAAATTAAATATACCCTCTGCTTTCCAGATTCCCACCCAGTAATAACTTAAGCACTAACCTTCCACCCACATCTGACAACATTCAACAGATCTCAGAGTGAATTTTAAAATGCCGATTGAAAGCTACAATACCATTGGCTTTCCTAACTTTTCCTTGACTTTCCTAAATTTAACACCAGTTCTGTGGATAGAAGACAGGCATCCAAATGTGAAATTATCATGCCAAGTCCCTCATAGATAGTCAGTAGCTGATCCAGGAAGGGATCAAGAAGTGGGGATGGACTGTAGATCTGCAGTCAATCGGGCAATGTTGAGTTTCACTGTAGAAAAGGACAACTATTTCCTTTTTACAGCTGAAGCCATCTTTCCTGGAATGCTTTTGTGCTTGAAGCCACATACTAGGCTTATTTGGGTTAGAGTGGGAGCTGAATGCAGATGATAATCCAAGAGAAAAAAAGCATCTCAGACAGCTGAAACAAATTATATTAAACAGGAGAGGTAAAAAAATTCGGAGTTCTTGCTCAAGCAGAAATGAATAAAGTTTGAATCCTTCCTGTTGAAGGGCAGTCCCCAGCAGCTGACCCCGTGCACAGAGGCTTGTCCACTCCCTGGGGATGCCACCCCCAGCTCCTGCTGAGCTCAGGGGCCTGGTCGACACCCACCAGCTGGCACCACTTTCCCCGCTCCAGGGCTTTAGCACTTCAGTCACTTTGTTCCTCAGAGGAGTTCAAAGGGACCATGAGCTTTTACTTAGTTACTGAGGCCATCTAAATGCAAGTTTCCCAGGCTGCTTGGGACTGTAATCCTGTATTTCCTGGGGTTTCATTAACAAAGGATGATAAGAAATGTCACAACAGTAAGCATTTCCCTCCGCTTGACCCCACCACGTTATTATAATTTGTTAAATAAACAAATTTAGAGGAACCAAACATACATTTTTTTCATCCGACCACAGAAAGGTTATTTGCCTGATTCCATTTAAAACCTATCTCCTAGGTGAGACCATAGCCAGAAGAAAAAATTGAGACTTTTTTGCCTTTAAATCAGCTGTGTACTGAGATGCTGACCTTGTCAGGAGTAGAAATCCAGTCTGGAGAACAGTAACACGAGCCACCAGCCACCACAGGAAACCAGAGGTAATTTCAGTGCCCAAAAGGGCAAGGCACAACGCCATGTAAGTGTCTGCCACAATGGTAACTGCAGTCAAATCATGAACCCGGCCTTCTGTTGTTTAATTAGTTACCCAAAGTTTAAAATTGTGTAGTAATAGACAGTATAGATCATGTAAATACCCCTGGAGCTATAGTCAGACTGCAGCAGCCACACATAAAAGACCCTGTATTATTTACATTTTCTAACCTCTTCCTAATGGGTGTCTGCCTTTATCTAAAAGCTTTTAATGCAAATGCGAATGAATGTGTCACCGTATCTCTGTTGCGATTTACATTTGCAGGAGCTGGAGGAGCACAAGGGTACCTGTGTAACTGACAGGATGCTGATTGACTTCTGGAATGTTATTTCCCCTGTGCAGCTCTGTTTCTTTCAGTGTCTCCAGGGCACGCTGCTCAGAGTATTGTCTTTTAATTCTTTAGTGCCTTCAGTCATGGATGTTGTCAGAGACTTTAAAAATCAGGCTTAATATGAAGTTAGCAGGGTTTCTGAATCTATTACTTGTGTCTCTTTTTAACAAGTGTACTTCCATCTTTTGGGATATGCTCGCTCTGCATAAGGTGAAATATGTCAGCTGGATCCTTCATGTTTGTTGGCTATAGGACCATCTCCGAGGAGGATATTTGTACAGATGACGAACAGCGTTTGAACAACCTGGGGATAAGTGGCGTATCTGCTGAGTTTCACTACAGTGGTGTCAGCAGAGCTGGTGGCCATTCATAGCACTTGTAGCTCTGCTCTTGCACAACTAGAAATCAAACTGTCCAGGAAGTCGAGAGGATGAGAGAAGTGTGAATACGTGTATTTACACGGAGATGATTAAAACTAAAGAAGCCTCTGCAGAAAGGGAAAGAAGATATTTCCTCTGCAGGCATGAGGGGCAAATACATTGTGTTTGTGGGGAGCAGAGACCAGGAGCTGCTGGCAAGAGTGGGGCGGGAAGGAATGTCCAAACAGGATGATTTTACTTTTCGGTGTTAAAGAACAATGTATGAGCTGGCATAAGTGTGCACCAGGATGGGAATCGTGTCACTTTATACTGGCCAAGGATTTCACCACAAATAGCTTTTGTGCTTTATTATCATATTTGTCTTTATGGCCCTGCTCCTCTCTGGTCTCTCTTGCACCCCTCACTTATCACATCAGAGCGGGTTCACATGCTCTTCGTGGAAAACTCTGGGACTTCTCCAGGTAGTGACAAGGACATTAGTGGACCTCAAGAAATAGTAAACACTAATGAATAATCAGGCTTCCAGGCAACATGAATGGCAGGGAGGAGACAAGTGCCAACGAACCCATGACCCCAAGCCTTTTTATCGCAGAATAAAAGTCAGATAGAGGCAAGGCACTGTACATGTGTCTCTAAGCTGCTATAAATCCCTAAATGGATTGTGCACTGTATGGAAGACAAGGGAAATAGGTCAAGCCTGCACTGGGCAGAAACCTGAAAGGCTGCAGCAAACAATGTGCTTGGGTGAATTGCAGTGCGTCAGGACTAATGCATTCAGCTGCTGTTTCTCACTGCTGAAATGCATAACAGTGCTACAGCACCCCAGCGAGGCACATCTTTAATACCACTCTGGTTTCATTAGAGCTCTTTGCTCAAGGATGTCTTTGTCCACCCAATGCATCTTTTCTCCCCACATGATGTATCATTGTGTCCGCGGAGACATATTCAAGTTTGCAAGTGTCTTTACATGGTCTTACACTCTGTCTGAGAGATTATGTGCATTGCGTGCTGAGCTGTGTCCTTTTGTTTCAGCCTGTTCTGCAATTTCCTGGAGCTGCATTAGCTGGATTAGGCAGCTTTGTGTGTACATGGCCATGGGGCACCTGACTTTTTTGCATGGAGGTTCTGCTACTAAAACTGGAAAATGATACTTAAAAAAACAAAAGATCAATAAAAGATAAAAAGACATTTTTAGACAGATACGTTACTGTTAGCCGTTTAAGAGGGTCTGATTAAAATGTTGAAACATGCACACTAGTGCTGAGTGAAGCCCATTGGGAAGTATTTTTGTCTGCTACTAGCAGATATACTAGAGGAGGCAGACATGGGATGCTACGGGTGTTGAGGATTTCCCTGATGCTCCCTCTGTATGTCCTAATTCCCAGAGCACACAGTACACTCATTTACGAGGAGGGACCACTCTCTTAAAGGCTGTGAGTTCAGCTTTCTTGGAAGATCCAGAGCTAAAAGGTATGAGATCATTCAGACTGGATTGAAATTACGCTCTGGACATCCTGGATAGGGACTAGTTTCACTTTAACTACTAGATTCTGGCCCTCAGCCCTCCTATCCAGCCCACACCATTCCCCTTTTTTGCAATAAGTACATTTCTTACACATACAACACCAGCTAAAAAGGGTTTCCCAGTTTCCTCTGCTGTTCTCACAGCCTGCATCACCCCCATGGGGAATTTCATCAGTAATACGCTAAGGGCCCCTGCCTGTTGACCAAGGAATAATTCAAACTGCTTTTAAAAAGACAGCAACAAAATGGAATCAAAGAAAAGGATGATGAGTCAGAAAATCTTATACACAAACACCGAGACTCCAACAGGGCCACCTTGAGGCAAAAGCTAATGCAGGTATGAATAACAGCTACAGAACTGTCAATAGCAATTCAGAGAAGGCAGAGGTGCTTAATAAAGAGAGTTGTTCTGCCAATATTCAGAGAAGATTAAATGGACAACTGGAGTAATTACAGCCCTCAGCCTGACACTGATCCCAGGCAAAACATTGGAATGGCTGATATGACACTCAATAAATAAAGAGTTAGAGGGTAATTTATTAATGTCAATTAGCATGGCTTTAAAGAAAAATAGATCTTTCCAAGCTAATCCTTTTTTAATTAATTTAAAATGTGTTTGCTGGAGGAAATGAAGCTATGCAATGTGCTTTTGTAAGGCATTTGATGTTGTACCACATGGTATTTTGATTAAGGAACTGCAACAGTACAGTATCAAGATAAAATAATGACAATATTTAAAACCTGGGTTAAAAAAAACACATGTTGATATATTACGGTAAATGGCAGATCTTCATCAGCTGAAGCAAATATCTCCTCAAAGAGACGGGGTCTTCGTCCTGTTCTATTCTGGCCAATGAGCAAGAATAAAACCACAAACTGCTTCCTGATTAAGCCTGTAGTGACATGAAGCAGATCAGAAAAACTGAAGGATCACTGACAAAGAGTAAATGGAATAACTTAGGGAACGATCCAGAAACTACTAGTGTCGTTTTACTACTGCTTATTGGAAAACTATCCATCTAACAGTCAAGAATGTGGGTCAGAATTTTGGGACAGGGAGAAGTACTGAACATCAATGCAGAATGTTCTTGGAAAAGTAACTGGACAGTATCTTCCCATACAAAAAAGCAGCCAAAAAAATCTCCACTTTTGCTTGCTTGTGTGTTTAAAAAGGGGGATATTGTAAGAGTATTAAGGTTATATTACTTCTTTACATACATGATGCAAACTGTCTGAATCTTGAAAGTGAGAGTTCTCCTCTTTCCAGAAAGCTAAAGATTTATTAAAATAGCTTTATTGAAGCTGTTACAAGTTTTAGTGGCTGGAAGACCACAGAAGACAAATTTCAAACAGAAGCACTTTTTTTTTTTTAAGCAGTAACCAATAAAGTTGGTTTCTTTACTCGTGTATTTTTTAACTGAAGATAGTATGATTTTCTGAAGGATGTGAGCTAGTTCTCAGGGATAAATCTGGGGAAGTCCAATAGCCAGTGCCATAAAGAAGAGCTGATTAGATGACCAAAGAGTCAACGAGCCAGGCCCAGAGCCATCAATTATTGGCACCAGCTAATGTGGCAAATTCTGATAGTTCTTTTCAAAGACAAATTTGTTTTGATCTGACAACCTTTGCTGAATTTGGCAGTGATAATTAACTTCAGAGGGCAGTATGTTGTAACAGTTAAGTTTTACGTAGTTATTGGTCAAAAAGAGGTTCTTAAATTAATAACAATTTGTATTTTTTAAAATAAAGAGAAACAAATATCACAATATTCTGCCTTGGTAGATATACTGTGAGGTACAGAGTAGTTTTCAGTAAGTTGCTTCTTGGAACCACCCACTTCTTTGGGTGGCCATCTGACAGACCCAGCAATCAGTCACCAGTGATCTGCCTGGCCATCGCTCACAGGACTCACACTTTTCAAATATGGCTTCAGCATCACTTTTAACTTTTTCAGTCAAACACTAGCTGTCTGTATGGATTATCTTGGATTTATGCAGGGATGAACACATGAACAGGACAACTGAGAGAAGCATTTTCAAGCTACATAGTCTACTGGCAGCCTCTGGACTGTATCCGAAGCACACTGCACCTCCGAGCTAGAAGAGTCGGGGAGGGCTCATCTGTCCAAATTCCTTACCTGCAGCATTGACAGCTACATCCGAGCGAGCCATCAGGGGCTGCTGGGAAGCGTTTCTAGGAAACAGTACGTTTTATCAGGAGACAGCTGTCTTAAGTCAGTCAGGCACATTGCCTTCCAGAAGAGGCCATCTCTCACTGTTGAGGAGGACAGCAGCCCGGTGCAGGTGGCTGGCGTACAGAGAGCTGCACTGGGGGATCCTTCTCGTGGGCTTGTGAGAGTATTTTTCTAAGTGTGCAGAGTCAATGATGTAATTAATGTCAGCAAGTTCCATCTTTTTGTTCTTGTTTCGTTCTGACAGAATCTCCTATGTTGAATGCCCATGGTCAACCTGTCCCAATGGCTGCCTACGTGTTTCCCCTCACTGGAGTCACTGCAGCCTTTTCCTTTTGGCACAAAGAAATTCAGAAGCTTTTATTTTCCTCTGTGAATATGCCACAACATCTCCAGCTCTGTCAGTTCTGAGATATTTCATGGTTTTGCACTGACACTGGAACATGACTGCAGATCCGGGCAGCTCTAACAACAATATTCCTTGAATTTCTATCCTAAATTATGTTTGTCTGCATTTGGATGTACTGAAGCTCTGTGAATTATACATGGTCATTTGGAAAATCACCAGCTGGCTCCGTTTCCTCTGCTACTGATCTTCATCACTAGAACACTGATGCCTCAAAGCAGCAATAAAAAACAAACTGAAAAGATATTACAAACTGCACAGAAACTCACCAGGAAGAGAACAGCAAACAGGAGCCACAAATCTATAACACGCAATTCTGATTTCAGTGACCAACTTCTAAAAGCTGCTAGATGGGTTATCGCAGATGACCCAAATCACACAGATAAACTTGTCTGACACAGTTTTACCACCACAGCTGGTACTGTTTACCGTCTCTGGATCTCAAACTGCCTGCAGTCCTTCTACGTCTTCAGATCTGTGACAAAACAGAAATCCCACAGCAGACATTCCCCATTGTGTTTCCCTTTAGTCTGTTGCCAATAAGTGTAACCCCACTGGTGTGCAATTGCTCTGTCCTCCAGATTTGAGTAAGAGACACTGAGTTATTTTAGACCATTTTCTCAACAAACTAATTCCCTGTCAAAAATTCTTGTACTGGATACAGCTTGGATTAGCACTCTTTTTAAAAATTTTATTCTAACTGAAGCAATTGCCTGCTTTATTTCTCCCAGGATCTCAATTTAGCAAAACTTTCATTTGCTCAGTTTGTCTTACTGCTGTTGTTAATGTCTTTATACAAATAGCAGGCTAGATCCACAGTGGAGCACATTGTGTATCTCCACCAGCTTAGCTTCTGCCCCTTGTCTGCAGATACCATGTGGTATAATATGGGAAGACATAAGACTAATTAATAGAACATAAGTCTGATTGGAATAATTAACTGAAATAAAATACTAATAAGAGGTTTTGTTTTGCAGCAAGAGACTGCCAAGTGTACAGGAATCAACAGATGATCATGTAGCACAGAAATCACTGCCATTGGGAAATGAGCAAGTACGTGTGTAGAGCTTCTTAGTATTAGAACATCCTTCTTCTCCCTTTGCAGAATGAGAGGGTTCCTTAGGTGTCAGCACAGGCCATTCTTGGAAGTGGCTCATGTCACAGAGGGGAAAAAAAAACAAAAGAAACACTCAAGGAAACTAACAAGTTGTTCTGCCAGTCTGGCCCAAAAGAAAACTTCCTTTCAGATTACAGAACTGGTGATCAGCCTAATCCTGGGCACAGAGGAAAAACACATCAAGCAGACACCTAAAATCTTTTCCAGGACAAGTCTGAAGAGGAGAACTCAGTGCCCAGCATCCTGCCAACATTTGTCACCAAGCTCCGTTGCACTATCAAAAGAAAAACCAAAGCCCCTGTGCCCTTTTTGTCACCCAGCTGACGTATGAAGAAAAGCCAGTGTGGCAGTGTCCCAGCCTGTGAGGGTGACCAGCTCAGTACTGAAGTATGTGTCTTAAACCCATGTGATCCAAACAATAGACAACCATCAGCTTCCCTTACCACCAGCCTTCTTACAGCATCCTTGTAAAGAAACCAAGAAAATGGGTGCCCACTCATCTCCCTAAACTCATCAAACCCCACCTTGCAACACTTCAGCTTCTCTGACCTTGCTGTATGGTGAGTAACACAGTTTCTCAACATTAGTGATCGTTAGAATTCTTCTGGTTTCCAGTTTTATGTTACTCATGACCAGTTCTATTCATGAACAGGTAACCCTTTGGCAACACTAATTCTCCTCATCTGATATTTATCCTTCCTTAAGTGTCCACAGACTGCAACCATGTGCCTTCACAGCTGTGATTTTGCAAAGCCCAACAAGACAAGCTCTTTAATTCTGTCCTTGTAAGACAGCCTCTATTTCCCTAACCATCCTAGGAGTCCTTTTCTACACCTGCACCTAGTCACATGCATGTTTCTTCAACACAGGTAACCAGAACTCTACAAAATATTAAAAATTAGGTCTTACCAAATACTCTACACCTGGTGTTAGTATTTTCTGCCTTTACCAAAGAGGTCACCTGCTAGAGCATCATTAGCAATCTCTTTAGTATCTAATTTTCCAGTGCCCCACTAGTAAAGGAGAGCAAGTCACATCCCTATTAAACGTAGGGATCCTCCACTTGACCAACACAGTCACACCTCTCTCCTCAACTGCTTACAATTGACGAGCCCATCAGCACTTAGGAGCGGTGCATCTGACAGTCCAAGCTTCATGCAGTTTCCCCAGGCACACAAGTTTCAACAACAACAGCAGATCTTTCCCTGGTGTCACACGCTGTTAGCAGAAGAGGATGGCTGCATAATGAAACTCATCTGGGCTCAGTGGACCTCAAAAATGTTGCAAATGGCAAGAGAGTTTTGACGAAACACTGTGTGGCAAAGCCCTAGGGCTGGACAGCAGTGTCTGTGTCCACTTATGGGGCATCTCTCTAGGTAAGGGTGATGTGCACAGTGCTATCCATCCCTTACAGGTGCTCCATCAGGGTGGGCCTTCTGGTGTTGGGCAGCCTGCTCACAGTTAGGAGGCGCTCCTTTGCCCAGTTTAGCCTCTTCTGCTCCTGGTGTTACCTCCATGGAGGCTGCTGAGATTTCTCAGGGATACAGCAGAGCTACCAAGTCATGACTGTTAATCCTGTCATTTCCCAGACCACCTGGCCAGAAGCAGCTATTAACTGTCATGTCTTCGTGGTGTCACAGATTTGTGTTTGGAACAGAGCTTTTATTAATTTCGGTCTTGATATCATTTACAATTTTTTATTAGTGTCGTTTTGATGTTCCCTTTGCAGCACAAATTATCATTGATCTCTTGAGACTTTATTGAAGTATTTGATAGGCTCATTTCACATCAAAGTCATAAAGCAATGGGGCTTGAATGTGAGACCTTCAGCCTCAGTATCTGGTTTCTTGCCGTTCCAAGAAATTGTTTGGAAGCCAGACTTTTTATTAACACAACCACAGCCTAGAGCTGATTTATTTATCCCATGTCATGGTTTTAATTTCTCCCTTTGGTTTGCAAGGATATTTGAATCTTTATACAAGTATGAACTGAGCCTTAAGAGGAAGTCTTGATGTTTGCGTTTCTTTTCTGATGAGCACACGGTGAGGAACAGGCTTGCTATCCTGTACAATCTACTAAAAAAGTCTTCCTAATACTTTCTGCTCTTAAATCTGGGAGAGCCAAGTCAGACCAGGCTTCTCGAGGCCCTGCACAGCTGAATTTTGGATACCTCCAAGGGTGAAGTTTCCACAGCCTCTCTGAGCAGCTTTCTGCTTGTACCTTGCTGCAGCTTGTGAGTATTGCCACTTGCTGTTTGCCAAGCATCACTGAGAACAGGTCTATGCCTCCCAGAAAACATAAAAGCCTCCTGAACGTGCTGTCACAGTTACTGGGAGAAGCAGTGCTTCCTGCGCTGACCTGGGATCAGCGATTAAGCAGTGGACATCCAGCTCAGCAAGGTCAGAGAGGCCTTGACCTGCTGTGAGCTGAAGCTGTATAGGAAAAACAGAGTGCCAGATGTTGAAAAGGAAGGAGTACAACATTGGGATTGTAATGTGGTAGGTGAGCTGTGTTACAGAAAAAGCCAGTTTTTTTGTTGGTTTTTTTTAACTTCCCCACGTGGTTTCACCATTGTTTCTTCTTTTCCATCCCAAACCAGGTCAATGACAGTTATATGAATCCGTGCACGTCCCACTAAAACAGTCACATGCTGAAACCATTGAAAAGAGTCACTGAAGTGTATGAGCGAGCATGAGGCGCAGTGCCGGGGGGATCGGGACACAAAAGGTCCATCAGAAAGGTCTCAGAAGCTCACTGAGGGGGAAGAGATAGAAGAGGCAGCCTTTATCTTACATGGGTCAATTTCCAAATAAAATAGAGAAGACTGGATGTACACCTCCTCACAAGCACACTAGTAGGGTCATAGTTTAAAACATACTAGATACACCCATAAAAGAGGAAAACCCTGACAAAAGCACAAACATAATTACTATAGTTTTTGCTATGACCGTTTTGGGTTCTCACCTCATTGCTTTCTGCCCATTTGTCCTCTTCCTCCGTGTTTGTCCTATTTACCCTGTCACAGCCAGCACCTTACCTTCCTAATTCGGTCTCTTGCTCTCATTTCATTGCACGTTCAAGCCAAGGTATGCAGAAGCAAATGAGCCGCAGCAGCAGGAGGACAATGCAGCCCTGAGCAGCTGCCTGTCCCCCAGGACACATGTCTGCACCATGGCTGCCCCGCTTCTGACGCCAGCTTGTGTCCCACCTGGCCCTGGCCTTGGGGACCTTGGGGATGAGATGGAATGGGAGGTGGGCCTTACACCCAGCACTGAAATCTGTGGCTGCTTCTGTAATTGCAGCTGGGGGAACGGGATCATCCACGATTTTTTTTTTCCATTGGGGTGCAGGGACACAGAGGATAAGGAAAAGAAAAGGGGAAATTTTGTTATTGTTCACTCTATTTTTCTTGTGCTTTTCCATCTGGAATACCAGCTCGGTATTTTTTCTTTGCCAGGGTCACAAGTTCTGCAACACACGGCTGCGCTGGCAAGCGACGCCAACCCAGGCTGGCTCTCTGCCTCCCGGAGCACGATGTGGGCAGCGGTGCCGGCAGTGTCACGGGAAGCAGTGGGGGCCGTGGTGCAGGCGGGGGGACAGCAGCTGGGGCTATTGTGCTGAGTAGTGCAGGCAGGTAGGCAGTGCGGGGAACGTGGTGGAGGCAGTCATGCGGGCAGGCAGGCAGGCAGCAGAGCAGGCAGTATTGTAGGTGGGCAGTGGTGTGGACAGCAGAGCAGGCAGCGGCGCAGGCAGCGTTGTGGGTAGGCAGGAAAACAGTGCAGGTAGTTTGTGGGTGAGCAGGCAGCAGTGCAGGCAAGCAAGCAGGTAAGCGTGCAGCAGCAGGAGGTAGCAGTGCCAGGAAGGTGGGCAGCGGTGCAGGCAGGCAGCAGCAGGGGAAGAGGTCCGGGCAGCAGTGCAGGCAGGCAGCAGTGCAGGCAGGCTCCCACCTGCTGGAGACAAGCAGCTCCACAGTTATTTTTCCCAGCTGCCTGGCAAGAAGTTTCCCAAAGGATGGGGGCCTGGCAGGGATGTCCCCACTGTGCAGCCCCAGCATCGTCGCCCTGGGGCCGGGGTGGGTCGGGAGGAGATAAAGGGTTTTTAGGGAGCAGCTCAGGGCTGGTTGGGTGTTGGACATCCTAAGCAAGCCAGGGCAGGAGTGGAAAGAGAAGGAGGCATAAAAGCAATGCAAAAAAACTTTTCTTAAAGGGAGGAATAATTTTTTCATGCAAAAAGAAAGCCATGCGTCGTGGTTTAGGCCTAATCGGCCACTGGGGATGCAGGGGACCCCAGATGGGACCGACAGATGCTCCCCTCCACCCCTCTTCAAAAAGAGAGGCAGAGGAGGGAAAAAGAGACTTAAGAGTTTAGAAGAAACTAAACTACTTTAATGAGATACTAATAATAAAATAAAAAAGAAATAATGAAATATATACAAAACTGTATCAAGCTCCCAAGATGACAATCAGGACACCGGCTGGCACTGGGGCAGTCCCAGGCTGGACTCAGTGACGGACGGGAACTGGATTCCGGGTCTGCCTTCAGGATCAGGACCAAAGGCAGACGATTGAAGTGAAGAGAGTGAGAGAGCGTAAAAGAGAGGAAAAAGAGAGAGAGAGAGAAGAGAAAGAGACCCTTCGATCCCTCAGCTTTTATACTGAGCATGATGCAGATGGGGTGGAATACCCTGTTGGTCAGTTTTGGGTCACCTGTCCTGTCCGCGCCTCCCTGCAGGTGGGACCCCACTGCGCTTTTCTGCTTCCGACCCTCCAACGTGGCAAACAACAAAGTTGGTTGGCCTTGGCTGTTATAGCGATAAGTATAAGCAAGAGCCTCTCCGCATACCACGCCTGGGCATCAGCTATAAACATTGGTCTTATCACTCTGAGAGAGCGAACGTTGCCTGCACAATATGCTGTTAATTTCAGTAGTTAGAAGAGGCCCAGCTAAGAAGCGAAGTTACTGAACAAAATTGGTCCAGTTTTACCTCAAACCAGGACACCATGACCAGGAGATTTTTCTTTAGTATATGTGTCGCTTTTGAGGGTCTCGCTCATACAATTTGGTGTATCAGGGGAGTTCACCCCCGCAAAAAAAAAGGGACTGTAAGCAGATGTGTATTTGTACCTGGAAGGAAACAAAACTTTCCTGGTACCCTCCGGGGAAGGGCAAGGATGTGGGAGGTCCCTCACAGCCCATAAAACTGCCTAGGGTGGGGAAAGTCTGAAAAAATCCAGGTTGCCACAGTCCACAGCCACCCTAACATGTGGATAACTGGAAACTTCAGGGGAGCCAGCTGAGCAGCTGTGCAAGCAGTAAAATTCACCCAAAGATGAAAAAAAAAAAAAAAAGATTATATGTCTCCTTTCTCTCCCCTCCCTTTTCAAAAGACATCACTCTCTAATTATGGAAAGCTGCCTAGCATTAGTGGTTTTGTTTATGGCTTTGGTTTGAATGGCAGTCTCACTGAACTCTCAGGCACTTGAAAACGAGCTCTGATTTCTTAGGACGAAGCCTTTCCCCTCCCTCTCCAGCAAGAGTGAATTTGTTATCGGAGGCTTGATGCTAATAACATTTGAATGGTTTATTTTTAAAGGAAAATAATGTAATTATTTCAGAGAGAAAGCCAGAGCAGAACTAATAGAAGGGGAGACAGAGGTTTGAGATGCTCTGGGCAAGGACTCAAAAAGCAGACTCTGGACACGTGTAGCTGCAAGTTTATGGCTTTGCAGCACAGCATGCTGATGTCAGCCCAAAAATAGTCCAGGAAACGCAGAAATCTCTGGAAACTCAGCCCATTGTATGTAGGAACATGATGGCTGAGTTTTGTGCTGAATATATGAAGCATAACATGTCTGGGGAAACAACATGCCCTTGCCAAAAAATATTCTAAGATCAGACTTAAGTTTTGATTTTAACAGGAAGAGAAAATTGGGTTTCCATGATCAAAAATGTGAATAAGACATGATTACACTTGTCCATGGATTATAAACCTGCAATTACTGTAGAAAAATGGAACTGCACATTTTTTTCCAAACATGGGCACTTTCAAAGTGTGACCAAGAGACTTGGGATGTCTCACTGGGTTACTGAGCATACCCACCGCTGTGAATGAGTACTCCTGTATGGCGATACTCCGCCCCTCTGTGCGTAGGGTGTCAGAGGAAGGAGATGTTTCTTTTTGGCCACTGCACTGAAGAACTCCTCGAGTAAGAGGAGACTCCCTATGAGACAAACCTGCTTTCCCCTGTCTACTGTGGGCCCCAGGTAGGATCATTTCTGGCAGAGGAAAAAAGGAATGGTAGAGAAAATAGCCCTGCGCAGTGGAGGGAGATATGGAAGAACTGTCCTCTGTGCCCACAAAGCCACAACACACACATTATCATCAGCCATCAGTGCATGATGTCCTGCACTACCACCCAGACCTGAGCCGTGAGCATGCTGCTTCTCCACCATTAAAAATAAATAAATAAAAAAGAGAGAGAAAAAAAAACCCAACAGAATCATCTTCCCCTCTCCATTAAAATATTTTTGGAAGCCTTTCAAACTTTTTCCTTTTGTTCGCTTCCTTCATTTCCCTAGCTTCTCTTGATAGCAAGACTGAGCAAGGAAATGAAATAAAACCAGAAAAACTACAAAGCAAGCATTTCTAAAGCAGAACGTTTTGAGACAGAAAATGTTGGTGAACATTTTTTTAAGACTTGATTCTCTTAAAACCCCAAAGCCCAAGAACATATTGGCATTTCTGCAAAACGTTATCTTCTCTTTTTTGTCTTTCTGTAGTGCCAGAGAAAATTAAAAAATGGTTGTTATTAATATGTACATGCTTTTTGCACATGGCTTCTGCAGCTCCTTAGAAGAGCTCATCTCTCCATTTTGCATTAAAGCATTCAGTGTGCCAGAGCCAAAAAAAGCCATTAACAATCTCCAGGCAGGCATCCTTTAACAGTAACTTCTTTCGTAGCCCAGACAAAGTACTAGAAAATATTCAGCATTTTTGAGAGATGATTAAGACCATGTAATGGGGCTGTTCCATCTCTGATGCCAATAACCAAATGTTTTCATCTCATTGCTCACTTTATATTGGTGTCATAAAATTTTCTGATGGTTACAAACGTGGCCTTTAATTTCCATTACAGCACATGCAGAGTCACCCATGAGTAAAAAAAAAGTTGGATTTTGCTTTGTGCTGAGAAGCATAAGGCTGCTGATGGACTTTGCTTGTAAAAACCTGTGTGTAAAAGGCTCAGAGAGAGGGCGATGACCATTTTCTTTGCTCATATCGGTACCAAACCCCGTTTACTTGCATAGCAGCCTGTCAGGAAGCCTCATTTGCACACCCAGGTAGCATCAGCTGATGGATCTTTGGTGGCTGGGGTCTTCTAGAGATGTCTTCCCTGGGCAGCATTAGCCTGGGCAGCTGCCCCATGGTGTTTCCTTTTGCCTCTCTCATCTGCCACGGTGCCTAGTTTAAGCCGTGGAGTGGTTTCAGGCTGGTGCTGGCCGGGCTGTTGCATTGGCAGCACTATCCCTCAGCAGTGGTGCCCCTGCCCTCCCATCCCCAGGGCTTGGGGAGATGGGAAGCCCTTAGGGGCAACGCCATGCTCTCAAACTCAAGCACAGGGCTCTTCCATATCCCCTTAACAGGAGTAAAATGGCAAAACCTCAAAGGAACAACGTAAATAGAAATTTGCAGTGTTCAGCCTCACCTGCTGCACCTCTTTTGAAGTCTCTGCTTATGACAGTATCTCCACCACCAGCCTTTCTCTGCATTTGAAGTCCTTTGCCTGCACAGAATTTACTTTGTTCTCACACTTCTTACAGATTTAATCTGCTTTCCGCAGCTTGGGATTACTGCAGAAGAGCAAGGCGAAATGGAAAAGAGATGAAAGAAAACCCCAACATCTGAGAGACGCCATTTTACCTGCTGAGGACTCATGCTGCTCAGGAGATGCAAGTCTCCTTTGTCTTCACATGTCACGGCTTGTGGGGCTTCTTCTACTTTATGCACATTTATTTTGTGTAAGTCAAGATACAGTAAAATATAAAATGCTTGAGTAAAACAGAATAATTCCTGCTTTAAGCCATAATTGTAAAATTCCTTCCAGAGTTTTCATGTGACATCATCAGTAAATCAATAGGAAGATTCCTATCAGATCATCAGTAAAATTAAATACAGTAAAAAAAATCCTCACAAGTACAAATCACTTTCCTGTATGTGAATCAGTTTAATTATAATCACTTTTATTATATTGGTATCCTTAAGTCACAGGATAACCATAGCAATTTTTCTTCTTCACTGATAGAGTAATTATTGGCACTATGTATTGATGTTCCAGTGGATTTGGCTTTCCGGTGAGTTTTGCTTTTGATCTTATGGCTTTGGGAGAACATCTCAAACCCTCTGCCAGGGTGGGTGCAAGTGTCTCTGTAAGTCCCCCCTGCAAGGGTGACACTGGCACAACCTGGAGAGATGGTATCACCTGCAGAGGAGCCCAGGAACCAGCTCCTAAACCCTCATCTCAAGGAATGTCTTAACCGAGGGAGAGGAAAGTGAGTGAGTCAGTGTGAAATGCATTCCTCTCTTGCAAGTGGAAATGAAGGTCGCAGGAGCCTCCTCATGGCTGCAAGGGTGAAAGCCTGTGCGTGTGCATGTGCCATGACACCGGCCACTGGGGTCTGGGCGGCTGCATGGTCCCCTGCCAAAACTGCTGCTACTTAAGCTGGGTTTGACCTCCTGCTTTTCACAGGCGGTTTCCTCGCAGCTACTGGAAGGTGAGGGCTGGCTACCCAAGCCCTGTGTGCAAGCACAGCCCCATACAGCTGCACCCCTGCCCCTCGCAACTTCCCAGGGTGACTCCGTACAACCCAGTGTGCCCTGACACCCATCAGCCAGCCCCCAAGCTCCCGTGGCTCTGGCCAGGGAGCTGGTATCATCCCTCCAGATGTGAGTGCCCTGGTATGCCTGGGACTGCAGGAGGCCATCTCCTGCATCCCTGGGGCATGAGGTCCATGTGGTGTCCCCCTCCCACCTCACACTGCCTCCTCCACCACATCTGCATCACCAGGCTATGGTGCAACATATTGTACTCTTTAGGAAACAAGCTCAGCACTCCTGGAATTAGGATCCGAGTGACGCTGGCTGAATCATAACCTTTGAAAAATAGCAGATTTTTTTTTTTGGTCTATTTTTCCTGCAGTGGAACAAAGCCGGATTTAAAGGTCTGCCGTGGGTGGATGATTGCAACCCTTGATCCCCAGCCAGAAGCATTACATTACATAAAGAGTTTTTTTCTTCATTAGGAATTAATCTGTGCTAACCAACTGTCAACTGCTGGTAACGACCATTTATTAACATGCTGCCATCCCCAGACTAGGGGCGTTTAACTGACTTATTACATTAGATGTAATATGAAAATGCACTTATCCATATCCCAGGCACGCATGGCGCCCAGCTTTCTGCCTGCCTGCCCACGCGTCTGCTGGGGCAGGGAAGCGAGGGCACCCAGGCAGGGCAGGGCAAGGGCTCAGCCTTCCTCCTGCCTCTCCACTGCCCGGCTGTGGGACGTGGCCTCAGTTCCTCAGAGCCTCCCTGCCGGAGAGCAGAGCTGATAAAAGACACCCATCCTACGAAAGTCCTGCTTCAGATTATACTGGGGGCAGCATTTGCCACCATGACAGGAACCAAAGCTTGCAGCGATGCAGAAGGCATGGAAGAGCACTTCTATACATTTATGGGACACGTGAGTTTATTGATGATTAAGGCAGGAGAAGGGTTTATTCTGCCCGGTAGAGTTTTTGTAAGTGTTCAAATGGTGGGGGCGAGCAGGGCTCATGCAGCTTGATTCACTGCTGTGAAGCTTTTCTGTAAACAAACTGGGGGACTTCAAGGAGGGTCACAGACAGAGTGGAGGTCACCTAGTCCAAAGAAGTGAAGAGCAGAGGAAACCCGATAGATATCTGCACAAACTTAGGTACATAAACTTTCCTTCATACCCACTGCAGGTAGCAGAGGGCATAAGAGGCCCAAGTTACAGCAAGGGATGTTCAGCCTGGCTACCAGTAAACGCTTTCTAATTTTAAGGCTGGTTAACCACTGGTATAAACTGCCTGGGGAGGCTGTGGGATTGCAGGTTTTTAAGAGCAGGCTGCACGAGCATTTGTTAGAAATTATTTAAGTGCAGTCAATGCTGCCTTCAGGCATGGGAGCCAGTTGGCTGGCCTTCCCACAGCCCCACTAAGCCAGTTTTGCCTGGCTGCGGTGGCAGCACTCAGCATGGCGACCTCGTCCCAGTGGTGGGAACATGACCTAAGTCTACCATTCCTTGGCCAGCAAGATGTCAGTGCAGGAGCTGGGCTGGGCTTCACCACACCATGGCCTTTGTGCCATGTGTGTGCCCGAGCACCTGGGGATCGAGCTCAGCAGCTTCACCCTCTCCAGCCTTCCCGTCCCTTGAGGAACATTTTTCAGCCTCCTTCCCTCTTCTGTGGCTGCCATCAGCTTGTTTCTGGGTCGTTCCTGATCTCTTCTCTCAGTCTCATGGTGAGCAGAAACGAGGAACAGGGTAAACACCAGAAGATGGCTAGAGGGGTGTCTGTTTGGCAGCAAGTGCATGTGAAGTCTTCGAGTCCGTTACCTGCTTTAATGACAGCAGAAAGCGGGGAGGTTGGGCTGAGATACGGGCAAGGTGCTCAAGGTGTTGAGGTACGTCCAGGTTCAGGGAGGCAGCTGGGAAATGGCACGAGGGGCAGTTTAACACTACAGGGCTGAGCAGGGTGGGCCAGCCTGAAGGCTTATGAGAAATGAACACCAGAGCATTCAGCTCCATCCAGGCTCAGCCAGGGACCAGGGGCATGCCTTGGAGCGACCATGAAGCTTCAGGGCAGCCTCCATACCAGGAATGGACATGCCTGGAATCAAGTGTGAGCATTTTAGGGTTTGGAGGTAGCCCAGCAGCATGGGGTGGAGAAACTGGGGAATGAAACTCTGGATCTAAAGTGCTTGCTGGGTGCATTGGTGGGTCCTCCTATGGGCTGCCTCCTGGATCTGCACCCACCAGCTGGCCGGGTCAGGCCTCTCACGGCTGCATGCCATGCATCTGCACCATGTTGCTTGACACCTGAAGTGAAGGTAAGTCTTGGACTTCTCTCTGAGGCTGCTTCCTCCTCTGTGAAATCAAACAGATATTTTGTTTTTTAAATTTGTACCAGGCTGCTTTACCTCCTCCTAATTAAACTGCTTCAAGTAATTGTTTTATTGGATTCACACAGTAAGGAAACAGCCTTATGGACACGGTTTGTACTCGTAAAACAGCTTCGATGGTTTCTTCCCTTGTCAGAGCACCAGCACAAAGGTGGTTTGCACTGGAGCTGTTAGTCACATATTTTCATGGCTTTTGTTACCATCTGAGACGTGGGAAGAATATTGACATGCTGTAATGTTTACGTCAGCTGCCAGAGGGCTAAGGAAGAGAAAGCACATACATGACAGCGATGATTAAAAAAAAGCTGGAGAAGTGAGGAGCAATTAATGGCTTGGCGAAATACTGCCTTCGGCACAGTCACAAAAATACTTTCTTTCATTCGTGGGAGGACTTTTTTCCTCTTCTTGCCTCTTTCCCTTTCCCTGCTTTTTTCTCTTTTTTAAGGAAGCCACGTCCTGCTAAGCTCCTTATGGCTGGGCCTGCACGAGGGTGGGCAGGAGAAGGGGAGAGCCCTTCTGTGGGAGGCTGACCTCGGGGCAGGGCGAGCTGATGGGCAGCATCGCTCCTGGGCAGCATCACTGCTGGTTACCGTCACTACCAGGCAGCATCACTGCCAGGCACCAGGCACTCCTGTGCATGTTAGTGAAGTAAAGAATGACACCCACAAAGCCCCAGCCTTACTCTGTGTGAGTGGCGGTGAGGGTTCTGGGCAGGTCAGCAAGTGCCATTTCCATTTAGCAGCTCAGTTCCAAATTGAATTGCACGGTTTTCATATCATCTATTATTCAGGGCATAGAGTGCCCAAGAGCCTGGGACAGACCATTTGACCCCAAGTAATAAGCAGGGCCTTCTATTTCGATCCTTTCATCTGCTTTCTGTGCCGTACACCAGCCCTTCTCCAAACAAACCAGCCCTTTGAAGCAACCAACCAGCCCTTCTCTACTGGGCCACTGCTGGGATCAAAGGGAGGTCTGATGTGGCAGGAATCTGACAGGAAAATCCTGCAAACAGCCACCACATCTGCAGCACAGGGCACCAACCTCCCTCATGGACAAAACACACATAGAGAGCCCCCAGCCCCAGAGAAAGAGAAATGTGCCAACAGTGTGCTGTCCTGGTGCCAAATCACAGCTGTTTGGGGCAGGTGGACACTGACCCTACAAAGAAAGGGTCTCACAGAGGCACAGCATGTGGAACCAAGCCCTGAGGAAACATCCTTTGTCACCTTCCCCAGAGTGGCAGTTTGCATCCATGTTTCCATCATGACTGATGGTGATGGTTAGGGTGATGACTGTCTGAGGTCATTAGTGTTTCCAGATCTGGCCCAAGCAGGAGTTTCCTTTCCTCCCTCTACGAAGTCCTACTCAGCACCACACCCGAGCACCTAGCAATATGCGCCAAATGCCAAGGCTACTATCTGTGCAAATGATATGCTTTTTTTCTTGTCCATCTCCTTGGAGAGTGTCTTGTCTCCCTGACAAACGGCTGAATAACTCTGCCTTTCCTGTTTTGTGGAATGGCAGCTGTCTGTCCTGAAATTCTAGGTGAAAAAAGGAGCAGTATTTTTACTTGGAGCTCCTGCAATTACAATCTGTGTGTGGCATTGAAGGTCTCCTCCCAACTGTACCTATAAAATGTGGTCATTATGCACCTTAATAAGAAAGGTTTAAAATTTCATGGTTGAAATAAATTTGGATGCTAGTAAAAATCCAGATAAAATGGAAAGAGCCAGGAGGCTAGAGAGTTTTACAGCTCTAATGTTCTGTCCCATTTCCCAAAATATATTTGTTCAAGTAATTCAAACTGTCATTACAATTAACTTGTCCTTTCATTTCCCTCTTCGAATTCCCTCTAAGCTAAACACACAATTTTCTTCTATAAATCTGCATGACAAGTAGAGCAGTAAAATCTTTTTTTTTTCCCTCCACATCATTTATATGCATTTTCCACGGACCGAGTTGCCAGGCACTTTTCCCTAGCTAATTTCTATGGTTGCAAGTGCACATAGCCACACTCGGAGACCCCTAAAAGACTTGTGGGAGAAGTCCAGTGTAGACAACTGGCCATCATAAGTCTTGTGCATTTTCTCAGAGGCAGGAAATCTTAAAAATTGGTCTTCAAATTATCTGCTAACCTCCGCAGTGGGCTCTGCTCAGCCTGGGGTCACCTCTGCATCACCGCAAGAGCCAGATGCCAAGAGCAGCACCTTGCCCCGTGCTCATGCACAATTTCCCTCCCCACCTTTCTCGCTTCATCTGCAATGGTAATTCCTCTGACCAGGAAAGTAATGACTCCGATACATTATTTCAAATACCATTTTTGCAAAGGAATTAATCAGCTTAGTGTGAGACTGGATTACATTTTAATTTTAATAGTGCTGAAGTCTTGCTGGTTTTTAAATACATTTTTCTGTTCTTTAAATTTCAGCAGGGCAGGATCTCCCTTAGTTAGACTGTACCTTGCTGTAATCTCTCCATTGTGGAAATCTGACAGGCAATAGACATTATTCAGACAGAGGTCCCGGTATCAGCCCTGCCTGTGCGCATTTCGTTTAGTCCCATTGTCTGCATTAAGCATAATATCTGAGATCGGGCAGCCGGGACCTCAGAGGGGTTTTATCTTCCCTTGGTAAGTGTGGAGAAAATCTTTTCAAAGGAACAAAGGAGGAATTAAATGACAAGTTCTCATTTATAGTCAAATGGAGATTGAGAAATATACCTGCCATTTGGGCTTCTGAAAATGTGCCTTTAAACGTAAAGTAATTATTAAAATTTCTTCAGTTGTGGCCTCCAGTTTTCACAAAAGGTCTCTGTAGCTTATAGCTGTAATTAACGGCTCGGTTTTCCCAAGGAGCTTTGCATACTTCAGAGTACTTGCATGCTTCCACTACATTTCTTCTACCTTTTGAGATGCTTTTTATTTAAAATCAATTACGAATGAGGTGTTTATCCAAATCCTTTACCACTGGGTGTTAGCTCATAGGTAACAGATCTCCAACAAAACTAAAATCACATTTTGAATTTCACACCATGAAATGGACTCTTTTCCGTTCTTTCCATCCATTATTTTATTACCAGGTTTGAATACAGTGAGCAGCACATGTATTGTACCCATTGTACAAGCAGTTTAGCATCAGCCTTTCTTGCAAACTTCTCAACACTTCCTTTTTTAGAAGGAAAATGTGAGAGAACCCATAATTTTTATTTATGGAATAACTTGTCATACCTCACTTCTTGGCCCTTGGCTGGCAATTAGAGCCTTTGTTCAATTCAACATAGTAAGTTTTCTGGGCATAATAAATGGTAATTTATGTACAATATATTACAATTTCATGTATGTACACTATTTAACATAGGTACACGTCCCAGCGTCTTCCTTTGTTATATGTTACCTGCATATACATTATACATATATAGAGAGAGTTACTTTCTTTCAGAGACATGATTTGGTTAGAAGTAAGTAGAAGTACAATGGAGCCAGATGCAGAATGAGCGGGGCTGGCATTTTCTCTCTTTGCCGTTGGATCAGGTTACTTGGAGAAGGCATATTACATCAGTGGGCTTCATTTTCCCAAATCCCTTATGGAAATCCCATCCTTCGGTAGGTTAATTGTCCAGATGCTTAGTCCTTCGCAGAATTGGACCGTATCCATCAAACAGTATTCAGAGCCTACCTTCAGGCGTTATTTCTCAAAACATCGGTTGGATCTTGCAGCTAGAAGTTAGACAGCGCTCATGAAGTCGCTTGTATCCCAGGGGAGATGAAAGGTGAAATACATTCTCAAGGCCACACTTCAAGTATTTGTTCTAGCTTTGTGCCTGGCCACTCTCCTCTTAATAAGCAGAAAAATACAATTCATATGCTGAAGGAGATGCCTTGGGTTTATTTGCATATATACTTTTCATCTATTGTTTTAATGAATAATAAGTATAAGTGGTGCCCAAGGCAGAGATTTTTTTTTTTCCCTTTAATGGAAAAACAGCCTCCTTGACGGTTTTATAGGCTGTGTAATTGTGTCTGGTAGAAACAGATGTCAATATCATTTATGTACACATGCATACAAAATAACAGTAAGGTAGCCTCTCCAAAAGATGTTTATTAGCTACCATTTAAGCTACAGGCAGCACTAGTGCAAAGATGGTAGGATCTAAAGGTCTCTCTCTGTCACCACGTAACTTCTAAGGGAAAAGGAGCTGTAATAAAAACAACTGGCAAAGTAAAGCACTAGGACTTCTTTCTTTTTCTGTGCCAGGAGGCATTATTCATTGACAATGTTCATTTTTTGGCTGTTGGGCTACATTTATCTCTGGTTTAATATCATTATAATGTGGGGGAGTTATCTGGCTTAGTATTATTATAAGGTGGGGGAGATACCCAATTCCTTCCAGCTGGACTGATTTAAAGGACACATTTGAACAACTCACTGGTAGCTAAGACAAAATCCTTTGGATTCCCACTGGGTGACCTGCTCGGAAATCATAACCGTGCCCCACACACATGCTAGTTAAGCAAGTTAAGCCCCTCGGCACCTCATGAGGTAGGTAAATGTTATTGCTCCCCACTTTCCAGATGGAGGAGACGAGGCACTGAGAGGTTAAATGGCACGTACCATGGGTAACATAGAAAGACTGGCAAAACAGGGGGTACGAGAACCGACTTTCTCACTCCCTGCACTGGTGCCTTCGTGGTGCACTTCTTCTGCATTCCCCCAGCAAAGGTCCCTTCGCTGCACTGCCCTGCCAATGCCCACGGCATTGGTTCCTATTTCACACTCAAAACAGCTAATGCTGAAGAATGCACACTGTTATGTCCAGGCTTAGCCTCTCAAAAGATGAGTGGGCTATTTCTTTAATATTTTTTGCCTCTTTATTGCAGTGATCTCTGACTGTCAATGAAGAAGTATACAGGTTTCAGGCCCAAGAAGAGCTATGTGTGGTAAACGCACTGACCTGGTAGGCCAGGAGAGAAGCAGCAGGCTGGAATACAGGGCAATCCTCCTTTCAGGTACTGCCCTTCCATGGCTCCCCTTCTCACCAGTGATTTCAGGGCTGTGTTTTCTTAGTTGTATGACCACACAGAACTCTGGTAATGTCAGTTATTAACACGGGTGATAAAACCAGAACAGAGTTGTTAGTTTTAGTTTCTCTTATCAATTTTCTTTCCAGTAAATCAGTGTGACTTAGCAATATTTGAGGCACAAGAAAAATTCTGGGTATTGTTGACAGCCTGGAATTGACATTCCCCTGCCATCTTCTACATCCCTTGAGACTTAAGACATAGGAATTACTGCTACAGTAAGCAGAAAATTTCACACGCCAACAAATAGTTATGGTTTTATTAGTAATTTTGGTTGCTTTTTTCTTTATTCATATGATTTATCTGAATCTGCATGGCCTAACCCCAGTCAGATGTATAACAATCTTATCATTCAGTAAGCTTCTAACCTCACTCCTGGGTCTTCACATTTCAGGCTCTGCCCACCCTGCTGAGTTTCAGCTTGGTAACCAAATGTTTTGTTGAACGTAATCTCTACCACAACCAAAAAGTCATTGTGCTTTCTAAAAGTAAGGAGCACACCAACCTGGACATTGTTGTCTTGCTGCTATCGTGTTTCTGCGTTTGGGTTTTGCTATCAGCATTGTTAGCAAAGGAAACAGAAGTATCACAGGATGAAAAATGAAATGCCAAGCACAGAAGCTTGTTAGAATGCTCTCCAGCAGCTTCAAAGGACCTACATTACCCTTGGAGCCAGAGGCCAGACACGGTCTCATTGAATCCCACAGTATTATTCTTGGCCACTTAATCTCTGACATGCTTGTGTTTCTGGAGAGAGAGGTTCTGGCAAACATGTCTCCCTCTTGATCCAAAATGCCTGAACAGAAAGACAATGCGTTGATTGGGAGAGGCATATTGGGATATACAGTTTCTCTGTAGGCTGCACTTTCCTCTCAGGGGTGAGGAAAATCCTTGAAAGCCACCAGTGCTGCACTTAACACTGTTTTCCTGCTTCTGGAGGGAAAAAGTGATAGTCCCAGAGACACTGCCCATTCACCATGTGCTGACCGTACTTGTTACACACTGTCTTCCCTCTCATTTTAGAGGGCAGGTGCTACATATCACATGCTGTGCTCAAGTTATATGGAGAATGCATGCCTAAACCTCCCTGTCTTCATTACTCATGTACCCTGGGGGCCACCTTCTGTGAGTCTGTGGGCTTCTTTGTTCTGCTTCATCATCACTTCTTACTTCTAATCTAGAAAAAAATGACCACCGACTCAAACATACCACCCACGCTCTGTAACCAACGTTGTTGATCCTGGCCAGTCAGCTGTCCTACCAGTATCATTGGAGGTCCTATCCAGAGAAAGCAGAATTTGGACCCTAAAAGGAGATTTTGTTCATAAGCCAACGGAAAGAAACATGATGTTCACACACCAAACAAAAATAAAAGAATTTGCTCAAAACCAGAGATTTTGAAAGGAAAGGCCCCATTTAGTTCCCTTACAGGAGATGCGCTGTCCAGACCCCTCCTTGCAAGTTGCATTTGTCCAATCGCTCAGGACAGCATTGTGTCTGGTTGTCCATTGCACAGCAGGCACCACCAGCGTGGATGGCCCCAAGTGAACATACAGCACCTTTTGGGGGAGCAGTGAGCACATATTTTCAAGTATGAAAAACGACATGTGTCATAAAGCAAACAGGAGCCGGGGTGTGATTTGGAAAGCAACCACCACAGCAGGTACCTCCATGATGCCTGTGCATGGAGTTGCCCACTGGAGGATGTGTCCTCCCCTTTACCCTCCAAAGAAGCAATAACATAATTAGTTTTCTGGCTTTGCATCCAGATTAGACTGAAAAAAGAACCAACAAAAGAGAGTTTTGTGAATGTCTTCTGCTTCAGTCACCACTGTACCAGCACACTTAGCTCAAGACAGACCAATATATCAAATTAAAAAATATATAGGTGCCTGGAAATATTAATCTTGAGTATTTATCAATTGCATGAGTGTTCTGGATGATGCGCAAGCCCACATGGCCCTTCAGGCCTCTCTTCCTTGATGAATTAGATTCATTGCTCATAGCTAAGTGCACAACCATCTTTTCTTGTTTTTCTTCCTCTGGGACCATCTGGTTTCTTGTATATCCTGCCAGGCTGTTGGCATCAGATTCACTGTAGTTTCCATCCAGCATCATAGTTTTTGAATGAGGCATTCCACATGTACATGGAAACTAGGAACATAAACAAGAAATATAGCTGAACACTGGAAGAACACTTCAGCAACAGAAATGATGCTTTTCTATTAAGACACAGCTTGTAAACAGTTGAGCTTGAAATTTTAGTTGAGATACTGTAAGTTTCTCTTTAAACAAAAAAGTCACTTGTTTTTTCTTGTGTTCCAAAAAGGAAAAGACATAGTTTACCTATGCCGCTTGGACAAGCAGCTTCAGAAAAGATTAGAACAGTGCTTTAGCAGACATGAAAACTAACCAAAAGGTTTCCTTAACTAGCTCTGTTCAGCCTTGCTGTCTTGAGATTCCTTATTTTGCAGTCTTTGTGTTTATAAATATTCAAGGACAAGATACAGTTTTATTTGGGGAAATGGCTTATCCAGTACATGTTATGGAAAAAAAGGGCCAAGTTCTGGTTTCACAGATATATGATTTCTTTGTAAATCTGATTTTAAACCAAGGAGAGGACCAGTTAAAAGCCTAATATAAAATACCAGCTCTGTTGAAGTTGATATTGAAACTTGCATTGACTTCAGCAGGACCAGCATGCATCCCACAGGCCTAAGAAAACCAACAAATACAGGTAGAATTTTGAATAGCAAATACTTTCTTCTACTGTATAAATTCTGCAGGTTTTGTGTCTCAGAAATACGGTTTATATATTTGTATGTAATGAAAATGAACTCCAAAAGGTCCTTTCTGCTAGAAGTTCCTGCCTCTGATTCCCCACAGTCTGCTTTCCTTACCCAATAACACTTTGCCCCCAATTCCCTCCTCCACCGACTTTGATGTGTGGGTTTTCCAAGGACTTGTTTTCAAGGATAAGTTCAGTTAAAGTAATTAAGTGTATATACACAGAAATGTGTATATTCTGAATACATGCATATAAAAAATATATAAAATGTACATATACCTGAATATGTAATATTCAGGATGCCACCGGAAAACTCTGCACTCAAAGCTTTTTCTTCAAATTATTTAACCAATCGATGGGTCACATTGCTTACTGAAAACCTGAAAATCAATTTAGGGATTGTTTTCTGTGTTCTAGTCATAACCAAATGATTTGGTATCAGCAGACTGTGTGCAGAAAAACATGACAAGTTTGTAGCCCATTTGCCTTACTTGTTAGACCCATCACTCCAGGAATTTTTTGGAGCACTCCATGGGTATAGCTGAACATCAGTTGGGTTTTCAGACATATTTTACACTAAACAGTTGTATCTAAAAAAAAGACCCAAACCAACCACCCCCCAAAAAACACAGGGAAGAATTACACCAGGCTTTTTATCATCAACTGATGACAGGTCCGGGGGATGGAGGGTGGATGGAAGGGAAAGCAGATAATGGAAATAAGCTAATTGCTGCAGGACCCAGCAGAGAAAGAAATTCTGCAGATTTACTCTTAGCCCCCAGGTCAAATTACAGTTCCATTGGCTTCACGTACATGTGATGACAATCATCCCTATGAACAAGGGAGCCTAAGGTACTAGAAACCCACCTCCACGGAGTCTTAAATTACACCTGTCTTCACATAGGCTCATACATGATTTCACCCTGCAGCAGTTTTAGCCTATGTCTACAGTAATAAATTAAACACAGCCAAAGAGCCTCCCTGGGCATGGGAACTCAGCTGACAATAGAGTGTCAGAAACTACTCTGGCCTGACTTTTTTCCAAGCCAACAAGCACCAAAAGTTCCCATGTATGGTTCGAGAATTAGCATGAGCCACAGACCATTTGCCATAGGCAGTTCACAACAACTACTCTGATTTTAAGGAAAAGAAAGTTTAGTTTTAGATACTCTGTGTCCATCAGCCTTGGTCCCAGGCACATTTAATTTCTTAATGTAGACGTAACATAGAGCTCTTTTCTGGGAAGCCTGACACAAGTGGTGTTCCTCAGGGATTGGTACTGGGACCGGTGCTGTCTAATATCTTTGTTGGTGACATGGATGTTCGGATGGAGTGCACCCTCAGCAGGTTTGCTGACGACACCAAGCTGTGTGGAGCGGTCGACATGGTGGAGGGGAGGGATGCCATCCAGACAGACCTGGACAGGCTCGAGAGGTGGGCCTGTGCAAACCTCATGAAGTTCAACAAGGCCAAGTGCAAGGTCCTGCACGTGGGCTGGGGCAATCCCATGCACAAAGAAAGGCTGGACAGATTGAGAGCAGCCCCGAGGGGAAAGACTAGGAGGTGTTGGTGATGAGAAGCTCAACATGACCCGGCAATGCGCGCTTGCAGCCCAGAAGGCCAACCGTATCCTGGGCTGCATCAAAAGAAGCATGGCCAGCAGGTCAAGGGAGATGATTCTGCCCCTCTACTCTGGTCTCGTGAGACCCCTCCAGGTGGGGTCTCACGACCCCCCTGGTTCCATCCAGCTCTGGAACCCTCAACATAAGAAGGACATGGACTTGTTGAAGTGGGTCTAGAGGAGGGCCACAAAGATGATCAGAAGGCTGGAGCACCTCTCCTATGAGACTTTGGGTTGTTCAGCCTGGAGAAGAGAAGGCTCCAGGGAGACCTTATAGCAGCTTTCCAGCATCTGAAGGGGGTCTAGAAGAAGGCTGGAGAGGGACTTTTTACAAGGGCATGTAGTGATAGGACGAGGGGAATGGCTTCAAACTGGAAGAGGGTAGATTTAGAACAGATATTAGGAAGAAATTCTTCACTATGAGGGTGGTGAGGCAGTGGAACAAATTGTCCAGGGAATTTGTGGAGGCCCCATCCCTGGGAGTGTTCAAGGCCAGGTTGGATGGGTCTTTGATCAACCTGGTCTAGTGTGAGGTGTCCCTGCCCATGGCAGGGAGGTTGGAACTAGATGATCTTTAAGGTCCCTTCCAACCTAAACCATTCTGTGATTCTGTGATTCTCTGGTATTCATATTCTTTAGGTCTTTCATAGGGGAGCAGCATTGGCTGGTAAGATGTACATTTACAGTGAGAAATGTCTCTTCTGCTTCTTCAAGAGCATTCACCTATATTTTGCCACTATCCTCTCAAGTAATGCTGTTTATTATCTCTGTTCCTGTTACCACTGTTGAGGACTAATATTGTCACGTGCTGAAGAATGGATTGAATATTTTACTTTGTGTAGTAAAAAGGCATTTGCTGAATATAGAATTCAATGCACAAGACTCAATAAAGGGCAGATTTGTGATATAAATAACAAGATACGCCACCACTGGATGTGGGAAAACTTTCCTGAAAACTTAGCAGAACAGTAACAAACCCTCTCAAGTTCATTTCATCCCTCTGATACAGAAGGAGAGTTTTCTTGCCATTAAAAAAAAAAAAAACAAAACCAAAACCAAAAACTAGGTTTATTCTAGGCAAGTCAAACCTAGAAAGGATGATTTTTGTTATTTCCTGAGTACTGTCAAGATGCACTTTATACAAATGCCATCTTCTTTGGACATGGAGAGCCTGAGCAGGGCTGGCTAAAAGGCCACAGACACACATGACTTGCACAGAGCATCTCTGTCTTGTGTTGCAGAGAGTTGCTGGGCCCTAGAATGGGGGCATAGATAAATCAAGATACCCAGGACCTGGTCAAGTAGCTTTCCAAAATCACACTATTGTTGAGAAGGCCTCGAAAAGAGGCAAAATTTTGTCACAGTAGTCTGTTGAATTTATTCCAATTGCTTTTTAAAATGTATCTGACTAAATTTTTGATGAGATGTCAAATAGGAAAGGTACTGGGCTAATAGGTGGTCTATTCTGTACTTCAAGGAAGTCATAGGAAGAAGTGCAAGGGGAAGAAAAGGACATGCAAAACTGAGAGAGTAGTTCAGAGAGGGAAATGTCATGGTCAAATCACATGAAAGTTGATGTCTGCATTGGCATTTCTGAAAGGCTGATACAAATTTCTCCAGGAGTCAGAGGCAGTAGGTGACCAATGTTACCTGTGAACTAATGTTGGGAGTTCCTAATGGGAAGAAAGAAGCTGTAAAACATGGTGATGTTCTGGATGTGTGCGGACTCAAAAAATTTGGTCACAAGCCTTAATGTTCAAAAGGTGATGGTGTTTTGTTTAATGACAAAGAAGAAGAGATCACAGGTCTGCAGGATAATTCAGACTGAAAGGGACCTCAGGAGGTCTCTAGACCTATCTCCTGCTCACAGCAGGAACAGGGTGCTCAGGGCTGTATCTGGTCAGGTCTTGAAAACCTCCAAGGATGCAGGATAAGACCCTTCATAGCACATTAAAAAGTCCAAGCATAAACTTGGCTGACTGTTGTTTGTGTTTGGTAATAGGGAACAACTCCACTATTACATCCATTAAAGCCAGTTTCCAGAGTAAAGCTGACTGCAGAGGGGAGAAATTAATTTCCTCTGAATAACACCTTTAGCTTAAAAATATCTGGAGGACAAGTCTTATGAGGAATGACTGAGGGAACTGGGGTTGCTTAGCCTGGAGAAGAGGAGGGTGAGGGGAGACCTTATCACTCTCTACAACTACTTGAAAGGAGGTTGTAGAGAGAAGGGGACTGACCTCTTCTCCCTAGTGACAAGTGATAGGATGAGAGGAAATGGGTTCAAGTTGTGCCAGGCAAGGTTTAGATTGGATATTAGGAAAAAAATTTTCACTGAAAGGGTTATCCAACATTGGAATAAGCTTCCCAGGGAGGTGGTGGATTCACCATCCCTGGAGGTGTTTAAAAAAAGGGTAGATATGGTACTTGGGGATATGGTTTAGAAGTAGTTTTGTCAGGTTAGGTTAATGGTTGGACTTGATCTTAAAGGTCCCTTCCAGCCTCAACAATTCTATGATTCTATATAGCAATTGTGGCAGCCGCAGTGAAGTATCAGATTTTATATTTTCCCCTGTCGTGATCCCCACACAGTCCTGGGTTGCAGACTTCCCCAGTTCAGATCACACTCTCCTCATCTCTGATGTTTCTGCGAAGACCCATGAGGCCATCTCCTGTTTTTCCGGTGTTAGCAATTCAGCCTGAGGCAGAGCGGTCCAAACAGATCTAATTATACACGCATGGATGTCAGTGTTTTCCCATTTATAGACACAAACTAGTCAATATAAAGACCAGATCAGCTGTAAGAAAAGAAAAGGTGCAAATGGATGAACAAACCAAAAGTTTTTCTCACCCTCTCCCGCAGTTTCCTCTCCTTCCGCTCTTGCACTGTAGTCAGGTAATTCACTGCTGCGTATTCCAGCACTGAGAGGAAGACAAACACAAAACTGACCCACAGGTAAATGTCCACTGCTTTGATGTAGGAAACACGAGGCATGGAGGCGTTCACCCCAGTGATGATCGTAGACATGGTCAGCACAGTGGTTATCCCTGAAAGAACCAAGAGTAATAAATGTTATTAAATGATACAGCCCATAAGGCTTTTGCCTCAAGAAAAACAGAAACTATGCTCTATGTGTTATTCTAAAAGATGTTAGAGATTAAATAAATTTGTGATAAGTATCTCTCCTGCCAATGCAGAACTGTTCCACTGTCTGTACTTCTGTGCGCATGATGGGTTTAGTTTTGAGGAGCAACAGAGCAGTCATCATTTTGCTAGGAACAGCATTTAACTCCCTCCTTACCTTTAGGCTTTTAGCACAGCGCTTAGAGTCAGGTCTGCTAAGACCAGTGGTGACAAGGACTCCTGTTTCCTAGCTGTACCAATCTGTGTTACAGACACTGCCAGAAAGCAATCTAGTGTTGACTTTTGGTCACAGCTAAATAAGATTTGATCTGAATCACTGATCTTAAAAGGGACATGCAATAATGATAAAATGTTTGTCATGAAACCGTGCAAAAGAAAAGCATTATGTTTTTACCTCTAGGAATATTTGTCTACAGTTCAAGCTTTAGGAACCAAAAAGTTTTGAACAACAACCATTGTATTATATATATAAACGTGTGCATGTGTATGTGTTTATAAACTTATATGTATGCCTTTACATTTATATACATATATATGTGTGTGAATATGTATATATAAAGACATATGTAGGCATGTGTATATATATTTAGACAGATATAGATAAAATACTGCACAAGACTATATTCTTTGGACATCATGGACAGAAAAATATTTACAAGTTCCCAAAGCCACTTAAATAGAGAAAACAGAGCCAAAAAGCATACATAGCTACTTCAGCCATTTCAAAAGTGACCAATGTAAACACAGCTGTTGTTGTTCACTTTTCATCAGGATCTATTTTTTTTTAAATAATATCAACTGAACACATTTCTTTCAGTGGAGCAGACTCTAGAATGCCTCTTCTCATAGGTTTGCTGCAGTGCATAGCTCTCTAAGTGAGACAAGCTTGTGGGGGCTAAACTATTGGTTTTATGCTTTTAGTATTGGAAGCCTTACATACTAACATTCAGAGATCTTTCCTATTGCATTTTTGCCTTCCTCTAAGGTATGCATAGAGTGATAAACAAATCTCTCTTTAGAATCATAGAATCATTTAGGTTGGGAAAGACCTTTATGATCATCAAGTCCAACCATTAACATAGTATTACCGAGTTCACCACTAAACCACATCCCATTTTTATGAGCAGCTGAAAGAATTTCTTCCAGTCCTGACACAGATGTTCAGAGCAGCAAATCTGTGTGTGCAGGACTTCCAAGCAGTTCCTTCTTTGTTTTCCCACTCCCTCAAATGAGAGCCCTCCCATCCTGCTCATGAAAAGCACTCATGAAAATTCTAACAGAAGCCTTCAGCTCCCTGTAGATGGCTAAACTCCTGTGAAACTCTACCCTCACCGATGGCAATGTGTGTCTCAGAACTTCAGGACTGGACAACAGGGAAAAATCTTGATTCATTGACTCATAATTACTGAAACCTCTCTTCTCTGCCCAACTTTATTTTTAAAACCACAGCCCTTTCTGTCCTGAGCTAAGTATAGATCAGGAGGACTGCTTAGTGATGAAGGGCTTAAAACAAACTGCAAATTTTACGTTATATTAAACATCAGATAAAACAAACATTTGCTTGCCCAGTATCTTTAACCATCAAAATGAACAGTTCCCTTTCCTGCCAAAACTTTCACATTCAAAGATATTCACACGGTCATGGCTCATTGCAGTTGCTCTCACCCAAAGAGACTCTGGCAGGAACTGCGCGTCGATCAATCCAGAAGGACACCCAGGACAACATAACCATGAGGGTGGCGGGGAAGTAGGTTTGGAGCAAGAAGAAGAAGATGTGTCGGCGTAAAGTGAAGTTTATGTAGAGTCGATTGTACCAACCTTTGAGAGAGGATGAAAGCCGGAATCAGTGAGAAAAGCCTGGATGGTAGGCACAGAGAGACAACATCTTTTGTTTGGTTTTGGTTTGGGTTTTTTTTTTACTTCTAAAGGGTAGTAAAAAGAGAAACTGATCTTTCAAAATATGTATTGTCCAGACTGTGGAGACTACATTTCAGTGACATATAATTCTAAGAGCTCTCTCACAAGTAGTTAATACAGCATTAGCTTTAGCAATAGCATTAAATCAGAAAAGATCATACCCGTGCTACTGTAGAAAGCCAGTCTCGATGTAGTGTGGAATTTTTGTATCAAAAACTGAGACAAAGAAATCTTTTCATCAGTTTTCAGAGATTCATTCCCATTTTTCCAATACAGCATCAGATCTTCATCAGTGTAAGCATCTTAGGGAAAGACGAAACACGATGTGATGTGACTTTATCTTGGAGGGGAATCAAAAGTTAATAGATCCAGACAAAATTAACAAACACAAAGGCATCTTTGTGTGAAGTAATGCCACAAATAAGTTTGCTAACAACAGTGAGTTAAAAAGATCTTGCCATATGATATGCCATGACAACAACAACAACAAAAATCCAAGTCATCCTGATTCAGTGAAACACACCCTCTTTTTACTCCACGCTGATGAAATGTCAGCTAGAATGGTACTTTCTAGAGCATCACATATCAAAAATAATAGAAAGTAATTGCTAACTGGTAAGAATAGCTCAGGAAGTAGTCATGGGTAAAATGCCTGAATTTAGAGGAAGGAGGAAACACAGAGACCTCAAACTATCTCAGAATGATAAAAGCAAAAGTGACAGGTGTGATTTGAAGCAAAAGTCTTCAAAAGTATTTGAAGACAGTAAATGAAAAAATTAAAGAATTAGTTAGTGCACTAGGTAGCAGGAATGAGGAATGAAAAAAGGGTTATCAAGACAGCAAGGGGGCTGGAGCACATGGCATAAGATGAGAAGCTGAGGAAACTGGGATTGTTCAGCTGGAAGAGCAGTCTGTGGTGGGGTTCAGCTGCTGCCCTGCTGGGGGTCATACGGAAGATGGAGACAGGCTTTTTTCAGGCTTTTCTCTGAGGTGTAGAGTGAAAGGACAAGATGAAAGGGATGCCAGCTGTAGCAAGGGATGTTTTTTCCAAGCAAGTAACAGGAAACTTTTTTCAGGATGAGGGCTGTCCAACATTTCAACAGGTTGCACAGAAAAGTTGTGGAGCCGCCATTACCTTGGAGATGTTCAAAACCCAACTGGACATAGCCCTGAACAACACACTCTAAAGCTCCCTCCACTCTGAGCACAGTGACCTCAAGACCAACCTGAAACTCTCCTCCCAATATAAAGTACCCTACGATTCTGTTGTTTGTAGAGGAAAAATTCAGTTAAATATCTGGGAGGACCTTGAAACAATTAGATGTTAGTCTTGGCACATTCTGGAGAAAGTTTACAGAACAGCCATGAACATCTTACTGTTCAAATCAATTTCTCTGCAGAGTAACTCCTTCCCAAAGAAGCTGAGCCCAAATCACAGTGTTTGCAGGATCAGGATTACATCATGCATAGACCACATTAGTGATGAAATTTAGAGAAAATTGATGATCATTATACTGAGCTTTGTATTGTGACACTTGAAAGCACCACCTTCCTGTCAGCAGCAATGAGCAGAGCAAAACTTCTCCCCCAGATTTTTCATCACCAAGCTACTGAGAACCGGTATATGTTGAACATTTCTTTTGGTGGTTTTTTTTGAAAACACCATCTACTAAAATTCATACAAGGATGCTTTCCTTGCAAATCCCCCTGTCTTACAGCATAAGGGCTAGATATAAAACACAGTAAGCTGATAGAAAAACTCCCAGTAACTCTGGTGAAGTCTTTTTCAGGCTCTAAAATAGACCGTAATCTGAAATGTGTCCAGTCTTTGTGCAGCCAGCCATGGAGCACGTCTAGCTAGAAACATAGACACAACGTACAGCTTTCCAGCTCCAGAGAACACGTCTGAGAGTCCAGGGGGAAGCGGCTGAAGTCCATGTTACACATTGCTGTCACTGTGATCCTAGAAGTTGAAAATGAGAAAGGTTGGTTTCTATGAGGAGCAATGTAGGGAGAACGTTAACACAGGTAAATCATTCTGCAACTTAAAAGCCAGCAATTATGCACAACGTTAGCATAATATCCCCAGGAAAACGCCTACCAATTCTCCAAGTCCAAGTGAGACAGATACACAGACACTCCAAAGGAAGCTGCAATTTCAATACCTATCAGGGAACTAAAGTTCTATCTTGGATATTGCAGTAATACTAATGTCAGTACGGATACTTCCACCATGTTTTATATCCAACTATTTCCCTACAAGAAAACAACATAAAATAACTTCAGCATTTACATTTGAAGATTTCCTTATGTCCAGTTTGATTAAGGTTTCCTCATTTTCCCCATTGCTCAGTTCCTTCCACAGTCACCCCAACAATGACCCAAGCCTGAGGAACAAGACCAACCTTATTACAAGCCACGAAATTCCTCCAGTATATACATTATTAAGGCAAAAGCAGTTCTTGCAGTCATCAATCAAATTCTTTTAATCTGGGGGTTGTTTTTCTGGGGCAGGGGGTGTAAAATGGGTGCAGGTCTTCTTCAACAAGTGAGATTTTTCTCTTTTAAGTTCGTGTCTTATCTAAAGAGCTGCAGCAATCACAGCTCCTGGTTTTAAATTAGTCCAGTTGTGCACATTACATAACAAGTCTTCCAGTGGGTGACTGAACTTTTCTCTTGTGGACAGATTTGCCGTGGAGCTCCTGATTTAGCAGGGGCAAATCAGCTGTGAATCATCATTTCAGAGGCTGACTTATGTTGGCCGTGACCATTTTCTAGATTCGTTGCAGATATTGATGAAGAACTTTTCTTCTGTTCAAGGGACTGTGATCCAAATCCTACTCTGACCTACACACGCATCGCTCCTGAAAAGCACATGCTGTTCATTTTGACTATAAAACTAGAGCAGAATTTTGCCATGTGAGCTAAACTTAAAGAAGCTTTCTGAGGATATGCTCCAGAAGGTGTATCGTAACAGTGGCCTCCCATAGTTGTGTGTAGCATTTAAACATTGCATAACTCAGTCTCATTACAATGTGCTATCTTCTTTCCTTGGGGTCACTTAAACCTTGGCACAACCTGTGGTCATTAACAATTTGTTAGTCAGGGGCAGCACAGAATCTCATCTCAGCAATAAGGTATTCCTCAACTAAAGCCCAGTGCAAACCCCATGCAGACATCTCAAGACATCTCAACATCTGTGGTGACATCTCGACATGGGGTGACAGAGCACTGGAACAGGCTGCCCAGGGAGGTTGTGGAGTCTCGTTCTCTGGAGATTTTCAAGACCCGACTGGATGCAGTCCTGAGTAATGTCCTCTAGGCAATCCTGCTTTAGCAGGGGAGTTGGACTGGATGATATCTAGAGGTCCCTTCCAACTCTGAAAATTCCGTGATTCCATGATATCGTGGAGGACATTTCCAACACCACTGGACACCCATGCTTGGGCAGCTGGATCACATTCTGAGTGTACTAACCACCACCAGGCCTCAATATCATGCAGATTCTTGCTGTCCTTGGATTTTATTAATCAAATTATCCATTTAACTCTTGTGCAGTCAGCTGCAGTTACTCACATCCTTCTCTCTCATGGGGTAACATTAGAAAGTCACGTCACCTCCTCAACAGCTCTCAGAAAACTTGGAAAGTAAAAACTCTGCATGTGGGCAAATGAGCAGACCTAAGCAGAGCTAATATTTTCCATTAAAAATACTTGTTTCTTCATTTTAGCTGTTGAGCACTGCTAACTAGTGGCATGACACTGGCTTCAGCGCATGAGAACTGTGGGGTGTGAGCAATGGAAACCAATATTCAATTACAATCTGTAGAGAAGGTTCCTACCCTTCTGCTGTTCTTTTCCCCTCAATGCTGACCAAAGCTTACATCTAACCACCTTCATCTTTCTTTTTCTTTATTGTCTCTCCTGCTGCACGGCACCTTCATCCTCATCCAGTTCTAATAAAAATAGTGTCTTTAGGTGCTTAGTTAAGGTGTAAGTAATCAGACCTTTCATGCAATAAACGGATTTATTAAATGGGTTCAGAACAGGGAAAGTGTTCCTAAGTGTTTGATCAAGATGGGATTTTCATCAATAAGACCACGCAAAATGAAGTGGCCGTGTGGTGCATACTCTCTTTCTTACACACACGTTTATTTGTGATTTTAATAATTTGTCCTGGTTTTTTTAAACAAATTCAGTAGAATTATATTTGGATTATGAAACCAGTGAACTTCAGAGCCCCCAGCTTTGGTGGGATATTGTCCTACTTGGGACAATATTGCCTACTATGCTCATTCTTCAAAGAGAAATAGCCTCCTGAATCAAACTTTATAAAAAACCTTTCCTTGTTTTTGAATATTATTTTACCATAGCTGAAGTGAATAAGTTCCAGAAAGATCCTAGAACAGAAATCCTTGTGTTACAAAACATTCAAAGGTCACTGTATACTGAGAGCATGTTTTCTGTCCTGGGGAAATGTTTTTTTGTCTGAGCTCTCAAGTTTTCATCCTCTGGTGCTGTATTTTGCTCTGCATCTCTTTTTGTGTTCTTCTGAAGGAAATGAAATCTGCTGGGATGATGATGTGAACAGCCATAAAGGTGGCCTGGTTAGAAGGGGAAAATCATTGAGCAAAAGAAAACGTCTGCTGAAAAATACTGAAAAAGAAAGGCCTGCCAGCCTGGGAAGCTGCAGCATCCTTGAGAAGTGCAGCCAACCTCTTTGAAGTGAAGCTGGGTACCTAGAAACCTGAGACATCCCAAGGTACCATCAGTAAGTGCAAAACCAAGGGACAGTAATAGCAACTTATTGTCTGAAACAGTGGAAAACAGCTTGGAAAATAAAAATTGGTCTGAAAGAACAAAAACTACCGTCATCTATTAGCTGTTCAGGTGAAAAATAGAAATGAACAGTACCTATTGCCTGCTTGAAGTGGTGGTGTCCTGTACCCTCTTATGTCTCTATAATTAATGAGGACTTAATTTTTAGCCAAAATGGGGCCTCTCTCTCTGAGAACTTCCCATGCTGCATGTACTTTTCCATTCCTAAACAGGTTGAATTTGCTGCATGAGCTTTCTGCCAGCTCTTGGACTCTCACTGGGGACAGCTGGCTGACTCCAGACTCAGTGACATGGACCATCTCTGAAGTGAGGCTCTGTCTGTTGTCTCATTGGTCCCCCTCTCGGCACACTTTTGGGGTTGTTTTGGTTTGTCCTCCCACCTGTGGGATGATTTAGTTCACCTGATGACAGTATCACTTGATACCAGTATTATATATCTATATAAGCAATCTATCATAAGTATATCTGCTGTTATGTTGTTTATGATAATGATAAATTTGTAGTAACCTGTAATAATATATACCTACTTGGTTATTGCTGTTATTGGCTGTTGCTATATGATTTATTGATGCTATATTATTGATCGCTGATAGTAATTTGCACATATATTCACTTTATTAATCATAGGTATACTGGCTAGTGGTGATTTTGTGGTAGCTTACTTCTTGCTCGTGGTGATTTTTGTGGTATTTTTGGAATCTGTAATAAGGTAGAGAAGTTTAGAGGATAAAGCCTCCATGTCCTTGTGTATTACAGAATCCTGCAAACCCACAGTCATGATCTCTGTACACCCGCAGGCTGGCTAACCCTTTAGGTCGTGACAGACATGCGTCAGGATTCCTCCAGCCAACAAACCTGCTAGAAAATCAGGGACTACAGGGTGTCTTTAATGCTGCCATTTCAGCTTCAATTAACTAAACTTAAACCTTTACATCAACATTAAAATGCAAAAAAAAAAAAAAAAAGAAGTTTTTCTAGACAAACAGGAAGCAAAATAGGATAATTATAGAGGTCACCATCTGGTATATCAGCAGCTTCCAGTTTAATCACACACTGACCCCGGGATGAACATTCCCGCTCAACTAAGCCTTCCTATGACTGCAAAGAATTAGGGGAATGTTTCCCCCCGGGAGAAGATTATCCTGTTACTGCCCACAGCACGGTTTCTCACAGCTTCCTGTGAAGCATCTTTTACTGGACATGCTGGAAACAGAGCTCTGCATCAGCAGTGCGAGTAGGAGGGTTGGCAGTAGCAGTCTAAAGCCACATTGGGAGCAAAATTGACAATGAAGCCCTGGGGGGTGTTCAGGAGCAGCATTGTTACCTCATGCTGTAGAGGACATGACCATCGGGGAACACTCGCAGCATGATATTGTCCGTGGTGGTGTCGTGAATGAAGGACCTTTTGGAGTGCACAAAGAAGACATCAGGGACCCAGATTTTCTTCACCAGCCTGCCATCAAAGGTCATGCTCTTGTTGGTGGTGCTGGGAAATGAGAGACGCTCGTCCCTCCAGTAGTGCCTTAAGTACAGAGTCATAGTGAAATCCTTCACAAAAAAAGGAAGAGAACCAGAGAGAGGTCTGTCAGTGTTGCTTTCTACACCTAGGAGACACCAGACAAAAAACTCACTCCTACCAGGTAGATGAAATCTCTCCCCTCTCAACTTCTCTTTCTTCCCCAGACCAATGCTCTTTGTGAACAGATTTTCCTGACAAAATAATTTCAGCCAAAACAAAACATAAACCCCCAATCAATGTATTAGAGTACTCAGTAGTGTTCAGTCCTAAAACGGATATAAATATGCCCCAAGACAAGCACTGCCCTGCAGAAATGATTCTTCAATCCTGGCAAAATTATCTTGAAGGGCTATGGTATCAATAACATGTTCAAGAGGAAAAATTTTCCGAATTAGCTTAATGGTCAGGCTAAACACTAAGCAATTTATCCACAAAAGAACTAAATTGTTGAAAACAGCAACCAAGTGAGAAAACTGTTCTTCCTACTGTACAAGTGTATAAATAAAGCTGTCTTTTAAGCTCATTGAGGGGGCAGGAGCTTCAGTCACACAAAGGGAAACATCTGTTTGTTGATCCCAACCTGGCAGCTGCTGCTTTCAGAGCTGAATCTACTCTCTTCTGCTGAGAGATCAAATACACTTGTTTTCTTTATATTCCCAATTAAGCCAGTGGTTACAGGAACTGCAGCTGCCAAGCCCAGGCAGGCAGCAACACGGGCTGGGATCTCTTTCTAATCACTCGGCAACTGCTTTCTAAAACCACCAACACCTCATTTTGCTTTGCCAATGACAAAACATTGGTTAACCCAACTCTCCGTTTCAAAGGGCTGCCCTGGCAACAGTCTCATATTGCCAATAGGTTTTTCATTAATTTGTCAAAGGAGCCTCCAGTGCCAGCCCTCTCCTTGCTGCCCTGCATGAGGCAAAGCTGACCGGACACGTCCCTCTCTGGCCATGGCAGAGACCTGCCGGAGGGACAATTCTGCTCACCTACCTGCAGGTCCCCACCTTGGCAGACTGGTCCCAACCTCCATTCCTGCTCCCCCCAGGGATGCTGCCAGCTCCTGTTCCCTACTGGACACTGGCCACCTTCCCTTTCCAGCTACAGTCCCAAAGAAACTCTCCCAGCGACTGCTGCTAGCAACAGGGCTTAGGTTGCAACCTGGCTGGAGAAGCCAAGCTCAGGGGCTGGATGAGGACAACACATGAGCTTGACCAGAGCTGGGAAAAGGAAAGCAAGGAAGAGGCATAACTGATGATTTCTTAGGAGGCAGTGCCGTTCACACCAGAAGGAAAAAATGGGATAAAAAATGAGCCTGGCTATTCGGGGCAACCAGCCCTGACCAGCCCTCCAGCCATGATGTGAGAGGAGGGCCAGGCAGCCCGAGGCCGCAGCTGCAAAATTCCTCTGGGCAGCTCCATTATGGGACCACAGGGGGATTGGGACCCATGTGGCATCAGCCAGGTGCCCCCCGCATGACTTACAGCCATCACGGTGGGGTGGGGCACAAAGACTGCCTGTGGGGACAGCATGGGAAGGGCCACACCACTTCTCAGGTGTGGCCCTTTCCCCACCTCACTGAGCAGGAGCCCGCTCCTCTCTTGCCTTCAGCACCCTTCTCCCTCCAAACAGCCCTCCAATGGCCAACACACAGGGCACCAAGTGCCGCCAACATCAAGCCCAAGTGGCAGCTGATGACAGCTTCTAAGTACAAAATCCAAATTATGGATGTTTTCTCATGGCGTGAGTCAAATGAGGCAGTTTGCAATCACTGACAACTTATTCCTTTCTCACCAAGAAAAGGTGTTTATATTGCCATTGACGAGTAGGAAAATCCCGTAGGAAAAAAGTTTTATGAGTGGAAGAACGATAGCACCTGCTGGCGGCACAGCAAATGAGCATACACAAGTGCTTCACTTCTGGCAGCACATTTCATGTTTGTGCCACACTCCGGGCAGCCTCGAGAGCATCCCCCACCTGTGCATACAGCAGCAGCCATCTTCAGTCTGGTGCTTCTTTGGGGCGCCAGATGCCTGTTGAAGCAGTGGTAGGCAAAGGCTTCCCGACTGAGGGCGCACATTTCCAAGGCCACTAACCCTTCAAAGCAGTTTGAAAGAAGTCCTGCCTGCAGCTCTGCCCTGCCCGCAGCAGGGAGCCAAGGAGGGCAGCCCAACGCAGGCACAGCCAGCCTGGCTCCCATGGCCATGCTTACTGCCCACTCTCCCTTCCGCCAACACCCACGCTGGGACAAACTGCTGGAAAACCAAACCAGTGTAACCCAGACAGACCTGGGAGACCATTCTTCCACCCCAAACAGAAATCAGCAACTGCTGTGGAAAGTACTTGTCCTGTGCTGGGAATATAAGACTGTGGAGCTATCTACAGCAAAGGCAGAGAGAGCTGCCCTCAAAGCTTTCTGATGGGCAAGATTTTTCTTGAAATCAGATGCTCCTGACAGAAAGCACTGCAAGTTATTCACTTGGACTAATTAGGTCTTTTTGCTGCTACGACAGTATCTTGATATATTAGAGCCGCAAGTCTCCCTGTGACAGCCATTTCCTGTGCTGAAAACTCCCACGTGCTTCATTGCATGCATCCCCCCAAACCCTCTCTTTTGATATCCAGGGAGGCAAGCTCCCTTCTTTTAATGAAGATGTAATTGCACCACAATAAAAGCTGATTGGCCTAATTGGCCTAAAGCTCTTCCTTTAAGTCTTCATGTTTTGCCTAGACCAAAGAAGGTGCCCCAAAACAGGGAAGAAAAGGCAGGAGGAAGGAATCAAGAATTCCTCTTCTCCTCTATGTTCTCCTTTCCACTTCACTTTCTAGTATTCTTATTCCATTTCATATAGTTAAACAACAAAACAAAACAGAAATAACACAAAACAAACCAGAAAAACAAACAGGAAAATGCTTATGAACACTCTTTCACTAGGAACACCTTGAAACCTGTTGAGGGTTAAAAATGGCATGGTTTTTTTTTTCCTGTTTTTAATCAATAAAAAAATAAAGATACTAAATCACAATTGAATGCAGTGCAAATTTCCTGAACAGCATTATCAGTGACTGAAAGAGTATTTCCCCACACCACTTTGGCAGGTGCAGTTCAGGCTCCCCCTGGCCGCTCCCACTCGTGCACCTCAGTGAGGTTACTCCCACTGAGGAAGAAGCAGGAGCAGCTCCTTCTCATTTACATTGCCAACTTAATTTTCTAATGCGCCTCCCAGAATCATGCATTTAAAACAGATGGACTCAACGGTTCCCTAAAGAAGAAAACTCTTGCAGTAAGCACGGCTTACGTGAACTTAACCATATACCTTCAAATCTTCCTAAGCAGCTGTTTATATTTTTGGTTGTGATAGATCCTTCATAGCACTGATTATTCTCCCACTTAAGGTTCCCTTTTCCTTCATACTTTTAATCTTTATCTGAAGCTGCAGAGATAAGCCTTTGATCACCTGGTTTTATCAAGTCTCTAGTTCCAAGTATCAACCTCTTTGAATTTGCCAAATTACTTTTGTCTGACCAATAATTTTAAATGCACAGGTTTCAAATAGGAGGGACTTTTTATGACAAGGAATAACTGAGGCTTAAAAGAGGATTACGTACCATGTCAACCTCAGAAATACTGTCCAAGCTTTCAACTTGCACATCCACCCCAACGGGAATTGCAGGGCCTGTAGGAGAATGAGATTTAGATATGTAAATGAGTGTTCTTTTATATCATCTGCATTTAATTAGCACTATAAGGTAGCATGCAAAACATTTCTGAGCTTATGTTATACTTTTCTGTCCATGATTCTTCACGAGGGGGCTGGTGGAAGAGTCCATGAATAACCATGTAAGGCCCCTTTTGAAACACTGAATTATCTTCCTCTTGGCATACGCTGCAATGTTGACACTGTCCAGCTAATCCAGAGCTTGGATGAAACATTTGCATATGTTTTTAAAAGCTGAGCCATCCCATCATAAATTTTATGCCTTTATGAACAAATTTGGCCCCAAGAACAGGAGACTGAGAAGAAGAAACTGCAAGAAATGAAGTCTTCCTTGTGGGTTTCTCATTTCTTATCAACAAGACAAGGTACGTTAAACTCTCAAGAGCCCATCACCATTTTCATTTGTATGACTCATGGATGATGTTACTAGTTTTCCACAGTAGTTTCAAAATTAGCAACCAGAGAATTCACAAAGAATAAATAAGCAAAAAACATTCCATAATAAATGCATGCTCCTTTATTACTAGAAACCCTGTATCAAAATTTCACTGTAGACGGCTGCTCGTTAATGACCAGGACCTCCTCAGGTTACTCAAGTTCCACATAGTGTGTCCGCACGCAGCTTTTTTTCCTTTTCCAGTGCACTGATAAGTGCCTACAGAGATGGGCACACCAAGCACGACCCACCAAGACAGGCCAGCAGGAACTGCTGAGGAACAGTCTAGGTGGATCCACTGTTACCTTGAGTGTTACCTCAATGTGTGGCAGTGGGTCTCACAGGGCTCGATCCAATGTGTGTATTTAGAGCGTATCTCCAGCCTGGGCACTGTCAGTGAGAGACCATGGCGAAGGAAGCAGCAGCTCTGCAGACATGTCTGGGACTTGCCCAGCAGAAATGAATTTTCTGAGCACCATAGTGACCCCCTTGAAGGTTTACAAAGATTTTTAGCACCTAGATTTTGAACCTGCCTGGCAGTTGGATGGTATTTAAGAGGCACCACGATCCCTTTGTAGATCCAGACCTGTATTTGTGCAGTGCCGTGCACAGCAGGGCCTGCTGCATGCATGTATTTAGCTACTGTAGCATCTTCCTCAAGACCACATCCAAGCCCTGAATACACCGTAAGCCTAATGAGACAGCAGAATTGTCTTGCAAGACACCATCCATCCTGCTCCTGTACCTGCAGCAGTACAGACGGACTCACACAGATCTTCAGAGCTTTTGAACACAGCCTTATATTTTCCTCTGCTGGAGGAGAAAGAAGCACCAACCCAGCTTCGGTAGGAAAAGGGTAATCGCAAAGCCCATGAGACAAGCTGATTAACTGTGACTGGCCCTGATACAGATTCTGCTCGGGCTTTGACAAGCCAGCTTCACCGAAATGCATCAGAGAGTGCTGATGGTGACACTGTCCCACTTCTGCACGCACAACTCCAGCCTGTTGCACCCATGCTGTCCGTCAGCGGCTGTGCTGGGTACAGGCACCCTGAAGTGAGCCCTGTGGAGCAGGACCAGGCTCCTCGGTACCACCAATTCCAATTTAAGTGACTGTTGCCTCCAGCAATGAAGCTGAAACATGGCTAACACGGCACTTTTAGATGACTCCTAGATGCTCACAGACACATGCATGTCACGTTCAGACACACAGCTGTGCACTTCATGCTTTAAAAAAATGCCAGCAAACATTTGCTCACTCCTATTTGTGTCTTGGTGGTGTCTGTCCAAGCCAAAGGGAAGATTTACTTGGGGAGATATTCCAGTTAATCATCACGGGCATGTTTCTCAGGAGACCAGAGACCTCGGTAAGATTTTTCACTCCAACAACGTGAGCCCATCTTGCTTCCTTTCAGTTGCTTGTGTACTCTCAGGAGGCCAAGGAAATTCTCACGCCATTGGTGTTCAGTTCCCTTTCTCCCAAGTATTCCCTGAAACTAGGAAAACCCACAAAGCCCCAGTCTGCACCTGCTGATGAAACGCAGACATGCTGCCACAACCACGTCCAGCCAGCGGGGCTGAGAAGTGCTGAAGATCATTTCCTCCTGCACACAGGGCTTCACAACACAGGCATGCTCGTTCAGCGGNGGAATGACTTTCAGCAGAGGGTGAAGTTGCATAGACGAGTAGACTGAGCTCGCGATGGGACCTTCTATAAAACTGTTCAGCTCACTGACCCACAGAAGATTAACCCAGCCAAAACCAACAGCAGCAGCAGGAATTGGACTATTTTCTTCCAAATCAGTGACTTGAATCAGTGCAGGGAAAGACCTGTCAGGTGGCCAAGTTCATCAATGGGGCCAGAGGAGACAGGCAGGGAGGAGGACGACAGATCAGAGAGCCTGCTGCTTTTGGTAGCACCAGCTCAGCTCCTCATGAGCCAGTCCCTGCCTGCAAGGCCAGGAAACATGGTTGGTCCCTACTGATGTGGCCACAGGATGCAACCATTCATCAGCCAGTAGATTCGTTCTCAGACCATTGTAACTCATCAAAGAGAGGCAAATCCATGGCAAAATCACAGATATCTTTTTCTTGTCACCCTTGCCATGCATCCTTTCTTTTGACTGGCTCATTGCCTTGGGAGGAGACATTGCTGATGTCCAAGGCAGATGTGTCCTTCCTAATGCGCAATCCAGCATCCAGCAGACAATGAGTATCATGTGGCCCTTCTGTCACCCCACTAATGCATCATCTTCTGGTTTGACCAGAGGAAATAGTGGCTTCATTAAGCGGAAATACCGTGCCAATGGCTTTGCAGTATTCTGCTCCCCTTCGTCCTCATCAGTGGAGTAGTTGTGGAATATGACAAGATCTAACAAGCAAATTAGCTCATAGAGCACTGTTTTTAAGGAGGTGGTTTGTTACTTACGGTTCTTTCAGTTGACCTAATAAGTGATGCTATATGTCACTACATACCCTGCCTGTGTTACATACAGTATTTTAATGCAGTCTTTTTCAATCTGGAATCACTCTGTGAGTTTACACCTTGGTTGCAGCCACACTTCCTTCTACTCTCTATAATTATTTAGGACATTCAATAAACAAAAGTTAAAAACAACACCAAGAGAAAGAATTTCTATATGACATTCCTCCAGCTCAGTAAAACGTGCTTTTTTTTAAAAAAAACAAGGTAGCAAAAGGCACTGTATCTGTGGTGATAACAAACATTTTGATGTGCAGTATAATCAACAGGGAAACAGCACAAGCCTGCTGACATGCAGTGCCCTGTTGGTAGCCAATTAGCCTTTCTTTGCCCAGATACCTCGTGAAGTCATACATGCTTGTCAAGAAGAGCCTGGGCAATGATTCAAATACTTACCTATTCCTAATGCTTTTAAATACGTAATAGCTCTTCAGTATCATCATGTTTGTGACACTTGTCTTGGACCTCTGCTCCAGCAAGGCTCAGTGCTCAGAGTAAGTCACTTCAGAAAGGCTCCACGGTCCGACGCAGCCCACGTCAGGGCAGGCACAGGGCTGGCCTCAGCACCGCCTCTGGCTCTTGCCAGAGAAAGCATTTGTAATTAATATTATTTGTTGTCACACACAGCTGTTGACATTGCAGTAGTGCCCACAGTGCTTCCAAACAGCCATGTCGTGGTAGGCACAGTGTTAATAGAGAAGACACGGTCTCTGCCAGGGCAGCTTCGCAGCGCAATCAGGTTGTGCCAGAAGAGGAAGGCAGCGGTCGGCCATGGTACTGCCCACTGGGTGTCACTGGTGCCAAGGGGCTGCATGCCCAGCACATGCTGGGCAGCCCCCCTCAACTTCCAGACTGCAAGAGACACGGCCTCTGTATGAATGCTTAATTTAGCCTTGATTCAGGAAATCAAACGTCATCCAAAATCTATTTACTGCTGCAATTTCCATGCTTGTCTGAACACGAATCGCAGATTTAAAAAAAAAAAAAAACAACCCACAAAAAACCAAAACCACAAACAGAACATCACTGCCAAGCTGATATTTGTCCCTCTCTCCTATTCCTTCCCTATCTGCTCTTGAAGGTGAAAAAGAAAAGAATATGGGCATTGTATTTTATGTTCCTGCTCCAAACACTCAGTTTGGCTCCCGGATAACCAGCAGTTACCTCATTGCAAGAACAAAATCTAAGGTTCAGTCTGGAGCTGCCATGAAGCTTTATTAAACCCAAAATAAAGAGTGTTCAGTGTAAAGCTGGATGGTCTGGGAAGCCCATGAGAGAAGACGCCTGAGGTTGCGTCCTGTACATCGGTGAAAATGCTTTTACTTTTTTTCTTTTCTGCAGTTAATCACAAATTTGAGGGATGATAAAACAGTGAGTATAATATAGAGAGGAAAAAATCACTTGAACTCTGGACTTAAACATGAAGCTCTTAATACAGACAGTGTGAAGATGAGACTGTAAAACTTACATATCAGTGGAAATATTTACCCTGCCTTTCCCAGGCAAAATCCTACTACAATCAGCAGGAGCAGTCACTGCTTTTCCCTTCTCCCTGCTCCTCATTCTGTACCTGGGGCTGAGGCAATGAGAAAGCACACGAATAGGAATGAGGGCGTGTTGAGACACCAAGACACTTTGGAGGAGGCTTGGACAAGAGGTTGGGCTCAGCAGGGAAGAGTGGGTGAAGGGCCAGTGGGGCCATCCCAAACATTGCTGCCTGGGAGCTAGTGGCAGGAATCCAACGTTCTCCAAGTCCTGCTTTAGGCAATGAGCATAACTGATAATGGTAATTGCATACTCACTTGGCCCATAACTTTTTGAAACTTCTACTAAGATGCAGTTTGGCAGAGGCACTTCATGCGAACAACATTGTAAATGCATGCAGTGTCCGAAATTCTTCAAACCACAGAAACAAACCCTGGGTTTCCTTAAAGGTCATCTTGTCTACAGCACATACCATTGAATTAAACGGCTGTTATCAGTCACAGAAAGTTGTCAAGAGATCTTCGGTCTTACTAATTCTTGGAGTCAGTTGGGAACTGTTAGATTTTTAATCCTGTTCCTCTAGAAACTAAACTGTTCAACCATTGGGATTCCAGATCTTTGCCAAATTCGCCATCAAATGCCACTAGGGATGAACAAACAGAAAAAAATCTCTTTATTGAGAGGGAGCAGAGGATGAGGAAGGTGGGAATGGGAGGGGAAAAGAGCAGCTGAGATGGTGTCTGACACACTGAGCAGGTAGATAGAGGACAAATACACTTAGATTATAACGTTAAATGTAAAAAAGCCATCATCAGCTAGCTTTTCCTTGGCATAAACAATATTTTATCAATATTATTTTTTTCTTCAGAGAGAGGAACTACAGAAGGATCAGCAGGAAAAGACCTGAATACTGTAACACCGGAGAAATCTCAAAGCTCAGGCTCCTCTCTAGGATGTTCACTGCTGGACGGGAAGCCAAACGGATCCATGTGAAAGCTGTGGATTTGGCTGAGAAGAGGAAGCAGTGCTGCTTTGCTCAAAGACTGCAGGCCAGCAAAGCATTTCAGCTCATACTTTAGAGTCTCTGAAAAGTGTCAGCCAAGTTCATGGAATTATTCACATTAAACATGAGCTCAAGTATTTATAGATCAAGGTCTAGAGAGAAATTGTATAACCTTCAACTGAAGCATTTCTTCCAGAAACAGCAAACATGTCAACATCCATTATCTCTATCACTGTCTGCAGCAGTATCTTGCAGAACACAAATCCTAATTCAGCAGGACTGATACAACCAGAAAGCAAAACATGGACTCAAACTTCATAAAAGTCATGGACTTCCATGTCAAACACAGATATGAACTTATCAATAAGCTATTCCCCTTGCATCTCAGACACAGCACAGTGGCAGCTTCCAAGCAAGCTCACGACACTCACACGGTCATTAGCAAATTTGATGATATAAAAGTTGGAAATGGAAAGTAGGAGGTTTTCGTTTTGAGGGATATATTTGTATTTGTATGTTGAGAGAGGATTTAATTGACACAAAGCACAACCTGAGGCTGATGGGAGCGCTTCTACTTTCTCTCTTGTATCGGCCAGTATCTATTAGCCCCACAATTTCTGTATAGGATTTACAAGTGATATGATAAAGCACTCTCGCACCTTCTCACTGCAAAGGTGCCACCTTCTGAAACTGTATCAGCAACATCTTATTTCTGTAAATTCTTGCATGTCAGTGTTTTTGCCTGAAATCAAACTTGGGTATTAAAAAGATACTCAGGGACCAGCCTGTCAAGGTGTTTGTGGCTTTATAGGTCTTCATTCCTTAGCCAAGTTCACAACCCGGTGTCCTGAGAATCAGTGGTGAGAGTGGTCCCTCATTTCTCTTTCCTCTGCAGTGAGCTGCTCTGTCTTGTGACCTGCTCTTCAGTGAAAGCCATTGCATGTTTGAGTTAGGTGCTGCCTATAGAAAAGATGCTGTACAGATTACCTTTAGAGAAGACTTACTTTGCATCAGCATCCAGTGGTTGTGCAAGTAGAACAGACGGACCCAACAAGTCTTAATTTTGGGTGGGTTCTGACACTGAGAAGACTTTGTGGCTAGTTTCACCTTGCAAAAACTCCAGTTTGAATACTAAATGCTGTCCCAGGTTGAATGGGACATCTGGTCTGTGGCTAACCCCTCCAGGGAACCCAGAAGGTTTCCACAAGTCCCGTTCTGGAATGACTTCAGAAGGTGCCCAACATTAAAGCCTGTCGCATCCCAACGTGTCTCGGCATGTAAAACCACCCACTGAGGAGCAGCCGGGAAAGCTGCAAGGGGCGAGTCAGTTCCCAGTCAGAAACAGGGACTGAATACAAACATGGTTTATATTTTTTAACACTGCAGCAGGCTTTGGAAGATAGGGAAGAACATGCTACCGTGAAAATGCCTGGAGTCAGTTTTCCACTCCAGCTCTGAGACTAAAGCTTTGTGACATCTCTTTAATTTTTCTGTTTGGCGGTGATTTCAAAGGCTCATTGTTTTTCTCCGAGACAGTCTCTCTGTCCCCTCATTAGTCTTTGAAGGAGTGAGGCAGACGTAGGCCCTGAGATAAAAAAAAACTAGATAGGAAACAAGCAGTTTTCAGAGTTCTTTGCTGCCAGATATTTTGTACACACCCAGGGAGGCTCACAAACGTCCGTAAGAGAGCTCATGTCTGCAAGCTGCAAAACAGTCTTCAGTGTTTCTGCATGTATGTGTGTGTGTCTATATATATTTAATTTTTTTTAATGAGTGTGTATATATATGTTTGGGACCTCTTAGGTGTGGGCAACTTCCAGGCAGCCACCACCAGGATATGCTCATCAGCTGCCACCTGACTGCAGAGAGCTTCATTCCTCTGCATCTCACTGACAGCTGGTCATCGAGGGAGAAGCCCTTGATACTAACCCTAGGTGAACTACTTATGCTTCATTGACCCCCCCCAGTCATCCCTCCTGACAAAAATACTGCCCAGAAAGGGCAACGAGGACCAGCTGACGTTAGGCTATTAGGCTATGAAGAAATAGAATAAAAGTACAGCATTAAGTTGCTCCTTAGCAACGAAGATACAGCTATTTTAGGTATCAACTAAAGCTGCTTATTCACAGGCTCCCTGTAAAATATGAGATGTCAGAAATGAAATGCTTAAAATGGATGTTTAAGGAAGGCAGCAAAACAGACATTTTCATAATCTTTCAATATTAATATTTGTAAATAGTACCTGAACATCTGCTAGCTAGAACAAGGTCACTGACATGGAGATAACTCCCTAAGGGTCAAAACAAACGCAGTCTATTTTAGCTTATGTAGGCTACTTTGAACATTAGCAAAGAAAAAATCTTTGTCGTTACCACTGTAGCCAATAGTCTGCCTCTAATGGGCTGAGAGCGGGCAAGACAACCATGCTTACCAGGCTGTTAATAATACAACTTACACAACATTTGCTTCCTCACTTGCTCTTTACAAAGATACTTTTTCTTGAAAAAACCCTTCACCTTTCTCTAATGTTTTCCTTTCATTTCACTTTGCATAACCCCAGCCCGCTCTGTCCAGTGGTCACAGCTGTGTTGGGCTGGCAGGTTGCTGACTGTCCTCTGCAGACCAGCAAGAGTCATCGTGGCCACAATAAAGCAGCTACAGACCCTATCCTGTTTTTAGCTTAAAGTTGTAGACTAGTCCACCAAAAATGCTGCAGGTTAACAGCTGCCCATTATTCCACCAAGCTTGAGAACCATCATTTTTACAGTACTGGGTTTCTTTATAGTCTAATGTCACTCACAATCTCCTTATGATATTATTTATGTTTTCCACAGATGAGTTGCCTTTCCCACCTGCACCATAACATCACAGGGATGATGCAATGCCATGGGGCTGGACTCTCCATTAGACCATGGTCCCCGACCTGCTCTCACAGACCAGAGAGGGTCTTAGGGCAGCAACCAGTTAGTCACACATGTCCCACGGGCTCCTCTACTCCGCTTCAGCAGTACAAAAACCTTTTTATCCTACACAGGTCAGATGACATCAGTTTGACTGTCATTCCCACAGCAAAAAACTGGAAGGACTCACAGGGCATAGCAAATCACTGTGACTGCCTGACAAATAATGTTACAGAAGAAAATATAAGGATCGCCTCTTACCAGGCTTTTGTTTTCTTTCCTTTCTATTTTTTTTTTCCATCAGGCTTATCGTCTGTCACTAGAAATACACTGCATAATTCTGCAGCTGTGCAAGAACCTGTAGCACCTGAGCTCTCTCTGTGCATGTGAATCATGCTTTCCAAGGCTGGAGCCTCAACAAAGCTGTTTCCATGTTTTGTTCCGTATCCTATGCAACTTTAGTGCAGCTTTCCTTTGTCCCCCAGGTAGCTCTGCATGATAAGGAGGTTTTGAGCATAAATTACTGAAACACCATCTTTTTCCTTTACAAAAAAGTCACCTTCTCCCCAAAGTCTGTTAGGATATTTCTCAATTTTATAAATGTTACTCCAAGTTTTTAGGCTTTAGCAGTATCTTAATGCCTGTGGTGGGAAGTAGCATAGGAAAGCAAGACAAGAAGGGGATTAAAATGCAGTTTTATTAGTACTGGAAGAGTAAGCGTGTAACTATGTGTGTCTACTTGGTGGGAATTGTACACAAAGATGTTCCTCATGGGCTCTGCAACATTGACAAAAATAGCAAAAATTTGGTCTGTTTACAGAAATACAGTGCAGTGGTGACACTGGACATCAAACCCTAAACCATCAGCACAACAGAACAAAACCTCTCAGCTTCCCCAAAAAGCACAGACATCATGTCCCTGACATACATCCAAGGGGGGGGGGGGGGGGCGCGGAATCACAGTGGCTCCCCAGCTATCTCCAGCTGAGTCAAGGGAAGGAGTCCAGATCTCCTCCCAGAGAAGCCCTGGCATCCCACACCGTCAACCCCAGGAGCCTTTTGGCCAGAGTGGTGACACCGAGGAGAGAGTGGTGCTTCCAGTCTGTCCACATCAGACATTCAGAAGTCATCAGCCAAACTGCAAAAACTGAGGTTGGCTTAAAAAAAAGATTAAAAAAAATGTAAACCCAACATGGCACCCCAATTTTTAATGATTTGGGTTTCTAAGGTTTTGATGCATATGCTTTGAGGCTTTTCTCTGCTACCCAGATTAGTAAGATTCCCTCACTGACACTGATTTTTGACCACTGAAGGGAAAGCTTGATCCCTTTGGGGCCAGCAGAGTTTGTCACTGACTTCACTGGCTGGAAAACCCATTTACTGATAAAACCAACTCTATTCAACCCAGAGTCACCAAGACAAATAAGCAGGCCATAGCTGTACTCAGTCTCTGACCTGACTATTTTTCACTGATTGTTCTATTCCCTCGCATTTTAATATGATGAAATATGCCTTGGATGGCCACCCTCAGTGAGACCAGTTTAGCGGTGACTGCTGTCTCACGAGCTGGCAAAAGGCAAGCGTTTGGGATTCTCCTCCTTTCCGCTGTCATCACGTGCAAGCTGGGCATGGTCCTGTCCACTCAGTGCCTGCAACTGTATGTGATGCATACTGTATCTGCCCTAGGGGTTACCACCAACCTGGGGTCCTGTGTGCTTTCAAATCTCAGCCTGACTCTACACTTTGCTTCTTCCTGCTCACTTCCTCCAGGAGAGCCACTGGAATGAGCAAGCTCACCTCCCAGCATGACTGGAGGCAAGCAGGGATGATCTTCAGCATGAGAAACACCATCTTCTCTTCTCTGAGACAAAAAGAACAATTCTAGCACAGGCAACAGCCTTGCAGTAAGAAGCTGAAATGGTCAGAGAAAAATGTATTTGCTGCCAGCTTATTATAGGATAGCAGTTCCTACCTGAACATGGGTGAAGAATAAAGTCAAGAAAAGGTTGCTGCTTCAGAAGCAGCCACAGGAGCTTTCCACGCTGCTCTCTGTTAAGGCCTTGGGGAGGGAAGAGGAGAAAGACAGAGGATCTACAGGATGGGAAGTAGGGGGGGGACCCTCTGAGCTTATAGCAGTACAGGGCATACATGGTATTTAGGGATATATGTATACTTTAGTGAACGCACTCAACGGAGTGTAATATCTACTTCTTAGCATCTAGTCTTCTGTTAGGAAAGATGAAGCATACCAAATCAGCAATCCACCTTCACGTGTGTGAAACCATGCAACCTCCTATCCCCCTTCAGAAGACAACATACAATCTAGTGACACAAATCAAGAACTGTTGATCAAAATCAATGAAATGTTGATCCCATCGTTGGAAGTGTTCAAGGTCAGGTTGGATAGAGCTTTGAGCAACCTGATCTAGTGAAAGATGTCCCCGCCCATGAAACTAGATGATCTTTCCAACCAAGGTCCTTTCCAACCCAAACCGTTCTGTGATTTTGTGATAAAGCATTGCTGTGTAATGGCACACAATCACCAATATCCATGACAGAGCAGCGTACCAACAAAACAAAACTAAACCAGACTGAAGGCAGTGGACATCCAGCCAGCATCTCACAGATCCAGGCTTTGCAGACAGAGCAGAAGAATGGAAAAAAGAAACCTACAAAGTCAGGTAAAGAAAACCAAGACCAATAAATAAACAAACAAATGTGAGACTGAGCCAATGAGGCATCTGGCTGGACAATCCTCACAGTGACCATCTCCTCCTGAAGCCAAGAGGATTTAGGTCAGTCCATGAAACAAATCTTAGGGCTCCCTGGTCTTCTCATCTTTCAGGGGTCAGGTTGCTTCCCAAATCCACCCTGCTGAAAGGCTTACCTTCCAAAAGAAGCAACATGGCAGGAGAGGAAATACCAGCGATAAGCCATAATCTCCCTTTCCCTAACCAGAGGGTGGAGTAGCAGTATCACTGTCAAGGAGATACCCATCTGGAGCAGGTGAGGGGCCCAAGGGCAGCTGATTCAGCATCACTTTTACAGCCAATTCAAAAAGGAGCTGGCATGCCCTGTGCCTCCAGAGCCAGCTCCCAGACTTCAGCCCTGAACGTCAGCTTCATGCCTGGGCTTGTCAGACGTGCTCACACCAACCCCAGGAAGATTTGCCTATGTTTCACCCAAAGGGCAATTTGAGGCAAGTTCTTCAAGCTTAGAAATAGCAGATCAAGTTGTCAAGAGTTACCTCCAATGGGTAGGCTGGACTGCAACTTGTTTGTAAATTACAAGGAGGATAGGGGGAACACTGGTGATGACACATTTTGGACTCTGGTGTTCGGAGATACATAAATTGTGAGCATGGGGACAGTGCTGCGCTGTCAGATCAGCCCATCTGCACTGTGGCATGAGAAACATCTTTCCAGCCCTGCCAGGAGAGGGCAGGTCAAAGGAGCTCTGTTCTACGGACTAGGTGCAAAATGCAAAAGACCCCTGTGACCCACTGGACAGGGAAATGTTGCACTTCATCCTAGAAGGCCAATTCACAAAGGATGCAGTATTATTCGTTCAGCAAAAGCTGCAGAAAACTCTGTCCTTAGCTCTGAAGGGGCTTGGTTATGGATCTAATCAGAAGAGGGATTTCCATGCTGGTACACCAGCACATTTTTTATTCAAGTACTCTTTTACTTCTGCAGCAGTGATCTTAGAAAGACCAGGTGAGCATGTTCCTGTAACTGGGTACTACAGAAGACAGAAGTGAAGGTGATGGAGGCCTCCCCTCCTGCTCTTTTTGTTGCTTTACAGAGCTTAAGGCAAGATTTTATCTGGACAAAAATACTCCATTTTCTCCTAGCAAGGATGGGATGTGTTCCACCTGATGAGTTCTTTACTTTGCAGTTTGATCACATCAGCTGAAAAGGTCACTGCAACATCACAACTACGACTGAACATTAAAACCTGCAGCTTGTTCATCTTCTCAACAGAGAAATACTTACTGGGAGGGTCTGTCCTGAGCTCTGGGGAACACTGGCCAAAAAAAGAGCCAACTTCAGCAACAGGAAGGACTGTAGGAGCTGCACAGAGGACTATGAGGTGAGGATGAGGGCTCTCTGAATTCCCTTGAATACTTCCTGAAACCACCCACGTCTTTCCCTTCACACCGGTGCATCTGGCCAGAGGCTTTTTTTTCTTTTAATTACATGATTAGTTAGATAATTATGTAACTTTTAATTAGATGAGGATGAAATCAAGAGAACTGTTTTATGCTCACCTCCAAAAGCTGGCCGCATGGTGAAGTCATGGTCATCAACCCTGAGAAGCTGTTCCGTCTTTCCTTTCCAAGTTTTGGTCACGTCATGATTCTTCTTATAGATGTGACTGCAAAAGACAGCAATAGCATTGGTCTGACATCTCTGTGGCCTGAGTGGCCCTTTGCAGCAGACTTCTGCCTGCTCGATTTCAGAGCCGCAGGAGCAGCAGCTCTGTGGGCACAGCCCCACAGAGGGAAGCGGGGTTGCTGCCGGCGCCACAGCATTCGCCAGCATGGCATCCCCAGCGCTGCCTCTCCACAGCATTACCTCAGACCTGGCCCCCACCATGGGCAGCCCTGCCATCTCAGCTGGCTCCAAGGTGGACACAGTGCTCTCTTCACCCCGGACACCGCAGCTTCTGGGGAGGCACGAGGCCGAGAGCACAGCATCTCACGGAGGAGCCAGGATGCAGCAAATGTGACAGAGCAGGCAACAGCAGAAGCAGTTGACCCTGCCCCACGCGTTACCCAGCCAGGACTTGGCCGGGGACCAATGCCACTTTATCATGGGAAAGCTCTTTCCAACTGTGGTCACGCAATGTCATACGCTATTCTGAGACTATCTGCGCCACAAACATCAGTTGAGTACCAGCAGTTTGTGTGGACTTGCTTTGCCTTTTGACTTTTAACCATGACAAAAGCACCCATTTCCCTGCACCGCAGCAGGAAAATAGGGGGTTTATTTAAAGAAATCAGCAAGATCTGCAATCCTTCACTTTTCTGAATGTTAAGGGGGAAAAAGTCCTAACTTTTTATTTGAGAGATACATAACAGTAGAACAAGGATGTCAACAACCCCCTAAGAAAAGTGTAAGAAAGTCACTAAAATGGCATATGTGAGTAACTAAACAGCAGACAGACAGATACTGCATGGACTTTCAGAAGAAAATCCAGATCAGCATCCCTGGTATTCTCCAGCGGTGCAGGAAGGAGGACTTGGACCATTAAGATTCCTCAACCCGTTGTGCTCTGAGCATAAGAACTGACAAAGTTGTAAATACTGCTGCAATTAGCTGTTTGTCAGCAACTTACTAAAAAGAATAATAATAAACAGAAAGAACTTTATTCAAAAAAGTTTGGATTCATTTGCCTGTGTGGGAGAAATATTACTTACAGTAAAGTACAAAAATCTTGGAGGACAAATAAAGGGACTACTCTAGTAGATACAAAAATTAAGGTGAATTAGGCGTAAAATCTTGGTCAAAAATTCAGAGCTTAGAAAACCATCATCACACACATAAGCGTGGCTGTGGAAGGGCCATGGATGTGCTTTGGGGTTATTAAAACACAAATCATGATGAGTATGAGCAAAGGCAGCATAAATCGCAAATCAGAAGAGAAGTTTCCCATCAGAGTGTTCCATTCAGAAAAGAAACGACAAAAGTTAAGAGGCACTGATAGCTGCTGCTGACACGGATAACCTGCTTACTTTAATAAGGAGGTGAAAAAGAAGCAACAGAATTTTAAAAGTTGTATTAAATGGATGTTTTGAAGGAGTACAAGCCCTTGTGCTCCAGGGCACATGCTCCATAGGAAAATTTGGATCTCCCTCACCTCACTTTGGGCTCCTGTTTAAATTGGGATGTGGGAGCATCTCTCTCCCTGCTGGCTGTAAAAAAGAGCCAAAGGTGCACTCCCGACCTGGCTGCGTTGACGGTCACCTAAAAGCGGGGGGATAAACCCAAGCACAGCCATTAACGAGAATGGTTGGAGGCAAATGTTTAGCTCATAACCGCTGGCTGCAGGGGGAGGTTGTGTTTCTTTGCACGGGTTAGGGCTGCTGACAAAGCACTCCGCTTTGCAGTCCGCAGTATTGCCTCTGCTCCTGAAAAGCTGGAAGTGCAGAAGAGTGATCTTACTGTGATCTTACTGTGTCTGCTTGGCTTTAGCCATGAGGGAAAGGCCTAAGAACCAACGAATGTTCAATCAAATCTCTCTACTCAAAGAAGGGGGGGGGCAGAAATCAAATTAAAAATCCAATAAAACTATGGATTGCATCCTGTATGAGGGAATAGCATGGAAAAAGCTGATGGTATTACAGTGCCATCTTGTAAATCAATGGCACAGCCTCACTGAAACGCAAAGCTCTGATCAATTAATTTAAAAATCATCAAACAGCAAATAGCACACAAGGGAGCAGCTAAGAACAAGCCTGTGGCTGTGGAGGCTTCACAGGGCTCGTGGGGGACACCGACACTGCCTTAGGGAGAAAACAGAGGTTTTCAGGAACTTCCTGAGCATCTAATTGCATCTAATCGCCAGAATTTAATCACCAGTTCATGTGCAATCCTTCAGATACATGATGGACAATTCCGAATTCACAGACAGGGGTCTGTCATTTAATTTTTAATCAATTTAATCCATTTACAAAGATTTTTGGGTGGAGCTATTTTTAATGACGGGCAGTCTACACAGCCTTTGAAATGTATAATAACTATTTTCGTCAATTTAATCCAAAAGCAAGACCAAGTTTGTTTGAAAAAAAAACATTCTTTATAACAGTGCGTGAAAACAGCCTATGCTGGTATCTTCTGATCCTCTCTGACGGGTTTCCAATGCCACCCCCACCCCTCTTTGGCAGAGGAATTATGTCATTATCTGCAGCAAAGGTGAATACAGCCACCAGTGCCTTTGCAGAGCTGAAGGATGCACTGACCACTCCTGCCCACCGGGTGCCTTTACTGACAATCTGATCACCAGTATCTCATAAATCCTCCCTGATGTACTTATGGTCTTTAGCAGCTCTGATCATAGATTTGCCGGGGTTCCTTTCAGCTTTATGTACTTTCTGCAATTCACCACTATTCATTTAAAGTCACGCATCTCTTTTTTTGCCGTGTTTTTCATATATAATTGTATTGCTGTTTACACTTTTCTCAAGTGGGATGATTTTGATAAAACCATCTTTTGTGATGACTTGTTCCTGTTTACAGAGGAGAGAAGGGGACAGGCATCACATTAAGTTTCTGTAAAGGCTTCTCCATTACTGCCCTATTTTTTTTATATTTTTCTTTCCAGCCACTTTTAGTCATTGTTCTCAATTGCATACGATAGATCTTTTTTTATAGTGCTAAATACATCAAAGAAATTTAAATTCTGATGGCATAAGAAATCACAGATAACAGCTCAGCAGGACTGAAGAAAGCAGTGGGTATCTATGCAGACATTCGGACCTTTCCAGAAAAAGATAAAGAACTTATACAATTGGAAACAGTCCTCGTGCTGTAGGGCATAAGGCAATGGCTCAGTGGTGAGCCTGAAAGGACACGGGATCCCTGGCTGGAGCATGGTGCAGCTGCTGGCAACCAGGGCCCAGGAGGTTTCTGCACCTCCCGCTGGAGAATTCAGCGTTGACTTTGGTCACAACAAGATGGTATCTCATAGTCATGGGACATTGGCTCCTATTATCCCATTTCTTATTGGGATTTGGAAAATATTTCTACAGTTTCAGTGAAAATCTTACCACACTTCAGTATATTCTCTGGGGGAAAAACACAAAACGCATTAGTCAAAGGTGTCATTTACTTTGTGTAGCAGCCACAGCAAGCTGGAGGAGATGGACTGTCTAAACCTAGCACCAAGAAGGGTTCAAAACCTCCTGCTTTTCTGACCAGCGAAGTACATGACTGCTGCAAAGATGCCCAACAAGATAAATGAAAAAAAGAAAGTGCAATAACATAGAGTTTATGACTGCCATAACAATTAACTTGCTCCTAGATGAGCATCCCAAATCTATTCTCTCCATTACTCTATGTGTATCCCACATAGGCGTGTATCTTTAATATTAATGTACACAGATCACATGGGATCACATATGATTGAGAATTTTCTGACCATCCTGTGAACCTCAAGGTCTTCGATTTTGGGGAGGTCTCCTTCCACTGCCTGATAGGGCCACCACTTCAAGGGCTTGACAAGTCCCACTTGCCCAAGAGGCCCTGGTAGCTCCACAAGAAGACGGGTCTATCCTGGTTTACGTGGATGGCCACACCGGTCCCTATTGTTCCCAGAGCCTCAGGGGAGAGACACTCTGTTGCCCTTCCTCTGGCTGTAACATGCTCCACACTGACACGTCTGTGGTTTTATGCCTGCAGCAGGAAAGAAAGGAAAGTGACTTTCCTTGCCAGATTTCTAGGGGGGGCGGGGGGAAATCAGACTCTGGGAAATGATGGACACAAACTCAGAGGATGCACACAATCACTGTTATCATACAGATTAGGAATATTTCATGGTCACATACCCAATATACCTTATCACCTGTTGCTTAGGACCCCCCATATTTGCTTGGTTTTTATAAAGTATTGTTTTTAACCAGAAAAAGAAGAATACCCACTCCATGGTTGTTCACATTTTTAGCTTATTACAGATCAATGGAGAATGCATTTGCTCTTCACAGCAATAAATGGAAGCACTTATTTTGCAAGCGTACCCCAAACCCTGCACTCCTTGCCTCTTCCCACATCCATCCATCTGGCCCAAAGCCAACAGCAGTAACAGAAGCAGAGGGTGACAGGTCTAGCGAAGGGGACCAGAGACTGCTGCTCTGCTGAAGAGGCAGGAGGAGGCACGACTGCTGAAGAGACAACGCTGAATGCACTCAGGCTGGTGAGGAAGCAGCATGGAGGCTCTAAACATCCCACAGCCTACACTGACAACTACAAAACTACTACAAAGTCATGGAGGGGAAACATTAGCAACAGCAGAGAAGTCATAATGGCAGACACTGAGACATGGAGCACACAGCCAAGATAAGGTATGAGGTTTGCTTCCCACATCTGCTGTTGCTGTTTGTGTGTGTGCACGTGTCTTTCCCTGCTTTTGTTTCACACTGCTATTCGGCCCTGCTGTGGTGCTGCAGTGTTGGCAAAAAAAATCTCAGGACACATCAAACCCTGCACAACTACGGGCTGTGCAATGCCTTAAATGCCTGACTTGAAACGCAGGCAAGCAACGCACCTGTAAAAAGCGGTTCTCAACATTTTAACCACTGAGCCACTTAACAAATACTGAATTTTCTGAGAAACCACCACAGAGCAGAAGGGTTCAGTAGGGGCTGGGAAGCACCACAGGCCAGAAGACACGTCTGCAGCACCTGGTCAAAAGTTGGGGGGAAAAAAAATGCAGCCCTGCACGGCAACGGAGGGAGCACGTCTGCCAGCCGCAGCCGTTTCAGCAGGGATCAGCAAAGTACAGCAAAGGGCTACAGAGATGATTAGGGGACTGGCACATCTTTCTTATAAGGAAAGGCTGAGGGACTTGGGTCTTTTTAGTCTAGAGAAAAGAAGNTTAACATGAGGAGGAACTTCTTTACTTTGAGGGTGGTGGAGCACTGGAACAGGCTGCCCAGAGAGGTTGTGGAGTCTCCCACTCTGGAGACATTCAAAACCCGCCTGGACGCTGTCCTGTGCAACCTGTTGTAGGTGACCCTGCTCTGGCGCGGGGGTTGGACTAGATGATCTCCAGAGGTCCCTCCCAACCCTGACCATTCTGTGATTCTGTGATACTTGCCCCAGTGGCCCGCTGCTTGGAAAAAGAGTCTGTGTGCTGAGCCTTGTGCTGCCATGCCCTGATGGTTGTCTTAGTCCCAGCCTAAGGCTGGCATGTAGCATGCCCTGAAAATTACATCTCTAATGAGATACTCCAAATCACTGACCACTTCCAAAAAAACCTTGGCAGGAAGTGTTTAGCTAACAGAAGCTCAAAGCCACTTCTATTTTAAAAGCACAGTGTTTCTGCTGGTTGGAGCATGAGGCTTTGCACAGCTGGCAGGAGAGAGGAATACGCTCGGAGACTCGGAGCCGGATGGGCAGAGGCCACTGGAAACACGGCGTTCACCAGCACAATTGAGATGGCAAATGTCTCCTGAGCCCTCTCTTCTAGGACAATTTATGCAGAGCAATAAACATTACCAGAAGCATTATCAGCAATTTTTTATAGAGCAATAAATACTTAAAAAGCACTATTTTTCAGAGTTCCTCTTTTTCTGTGTGGAAATTCTGCCCAGCCGGATAGCCTGGGAGGACTGCCAGCATTTGTTTGCGATTCCTGAGATGCAGCCACTGCAGAGCTACTGAAGAGTACCCCAAACTGCACAAGAACCCCAGCATTGGCCACGCCAACAGCACTTGCTTGGCACTTACAGTGAGACTGATGCTCCGAGGAAGCTACAAGCACACATACACACGCACTGTACAGTCAGTACGACGCACAGCAAGTCTGACGTGCCCCAGCAGCAGTAGCCTGGACTGCGTACACAGCTCTCTGGAAAATCCCGGCTAGCAACAGGGCAGCACAGACCATGGCCCATCCGACGCACACACCTGCACCCTTCCACACTTCCACTCTCTCCTTCAGCACCGGTCTTTTCCTCCTCCCTGGAAATTTATTCCCTGGTGTGCCGGGGCTCACATCCCCTACCCAGCAGTCACCCAGGTAACTCCAACAAAAAGTTTTACTTTGCTGTTCATTTATCACTTGATTTCTTCAAACAGAATGAAACGTAAAGTGTTTTAACCAACCATTCTGTTAGTTATGAGCCCTTGGTTTCGTGCACCATTTGCCAGCTTGTACATAAGCAAAAATGCTCTCAACTTCATACAGATAGGTGTCACAAATATCCTTCTCCCAGTTTCACAATATAAATGACAGAGACTGTATCCCTGGAAAATGTAAAAAACCTACCACTGATGTACCGAGCCAGAGGCTGTTGCTCAGTGAGCACACACCAATTTGCTACGCAAAACCCGGGCTCTCCAGAGCATAACATGGAGCCGTGCCAGGCAATGGTCACAGCAGTGGTGCAGAAAGGCAGCTGCTGAAGTCATACCTCAGTTTGTAGAAGAGCTGCATTATCAAGGAGGTGGCAGATGCAGCAGTAAGGGAAAATTAAACACGGCACAGTTTCTAATTAAGCACGCGTTATCCATTCAGCATGCTGATTGAGGTACCACTCAGAAAAAATCATAAATGGTTTGGGTTGGAAGGGACCTTAAAGATTATCCAGTTCCACCCCCCTGCCATGGACGGGGACACCTCCCACCAGACCAGGTTGCTCAAAGCCCCATCCAACCTGGCCTTGAACGCTTCCAGGGATGGGGCATCCACAACTGGATGCGTTACAAACCAAAATTAACGTAGAACAAGGGGAGTAATTAAGGATGCGCAGGCAACCCTTAACCTGGCATTTCTTCATTTGGGTTCCTAGCGCCACAGCCCTAACCTGGCTTTAGCATTTTCCTTTCCCATGAAGGCACAGGCTCCACTTCTCTGCGTAGACTTGGCAGAGAGCTGCCTCGGTGCCTGCAGGACCAGTTACCCCAGGCCCTCAGAGCTCCATGGGTAAGAACCTCTATACAACGATCAAGTCATTAATGACAGAAGTGAAGATGTTCTGCACTTGCAGAACCCAAGCTACCTTCTTAAAATCAACATAAAGATCTGTAGATCAGATTGATGTATCACCTTAAAGATCACAAGATATCAAACTTATCAAATGTAAATTTCCAAACACAGGAATAGATTTTCTTAATACATCTACTGTAAAATTTACTGTATTTTTTTATGATGTCAGCAGAAGAAATACTAAGCAAAAAATGTGAATAAATTATTAAAAGGACACTGTTTTCATTTCTCTCGCATGATTAGAAAGCAGCACAGGAACTGGTTTTACTTTCCTTTTACTAGAAGTGTCCACTATTCATCCCTGGTTTAGAGACAATTATATTTTTTCTACATAACTGGAAATTTAAAATATCAATGTCACAGCTCCGTACACTTTTACAGTATTGCAGAATTCCCTGTATTTAAAACTTCAGTGCCATTTGATAGTCCCTAAAACTTGATTTTATATACTTTTAAATAAGTACAATACATAGGAAATGTGTGTGTGTATAAAAATATATATATATATAAAAAAGGCATATAGTTCCTCAGGTTCTACCTGGCTGGAAAACTCTCCCTTAAAATCATTATTCCACATGAAACCAAACAGTATCACTTTATTCTTTACAGTAAACTTGTTTAAATAAATAATTTTAGCAGTGCTTTGACTTCCCCTCTATCACGGTTTCAAAAAAATAACAGCACCGTAGAAATTGTAGATTATTTTCGCAACGTTTAAATGAAGTACAAAACATCCAAATAACTTTTAACCCAGAGAATGTCACTACTCTGGGGCAAAGCCATGTTTAAAAGAAGGATTTATACTATTTTATTACTTCAGAGAAAATAATCTCTACTACACATAAACTGTTCGCAAGAAAGTTTTACTGTTGAATCCCCGTATTTCCCAGAAATAGGCTTGGAAATATATTCCGAGTTAAATGAAATAATGGAGATCCTGTGGAAGTCAGTGGGAAAACTTCAGCCGGCTTTAGGATTTCAGAATCAGGCCCTAACTGCTTCAGCTTTATAACATTTATGTCACTAAAAGCATATGCTACTGTATTTTCCAGTAAGTGGTATAAATGTGAGAACACATTATGTATTCTTTACTTTTGACTGTATCACATTTCTTTGTAAAGTGTTCAAGTAACAATACTCCCTGCAGAAGCCTTGAGTGTTAAACCAAAAACCCCAACAAAATAAATGAAAAGATGAAGGTTTACAGCCATAGTGAAGCCATTTAATAAGATGGATTAACCCAATTTTATTTTTGAGCCCTTCAAACAATGAACCATCTTGTAAGATATAATTGCCACTGGATGACATAACTACAAAAAAGGATAACATACTTCGGACTGTCTGACAGGTTTGGAAGATTATCTTTTCTAACGTAAACCTCTGGTCAAATCTCAACAACAGTAAATCTAATAAACTTTACTAAGACCATTAACTCTTTCTTGTGTCTTTACTTGACTCTAAAATACGTTTTTTTTTTTTAAAGTTTCCATGTATTTCTTTAAAATATATTTTTAATTTTAGAATCCCGTGGTAAATTCCAGAGATTTATATGTTATTAATTAATACCGCCAATGCTAACCAACACCCCCACCTCAACTGTCAGAAAATACGAATATAAATAGCACAGACATTCCAGCAAGCAGAGTAAATAACCTGCTCTTGAGCCTGTGCCAGTACAACATGCAGATTTGAACATCTCTATTAATTGCAACTTCTCTAAATTCTTCCTGTAATTCACATATAGGGCTAAAAGTATTTTTACCAAGCTGAAGTAGACAACCTATCTGCAAAACCTGCCTCATTAGGAATTATCATTTAGGGTTTCCATTTACAGTTAAAACTGTAAATATAGTATCAGACACTATTCAAAAAACATTATCTATAAAGCTGTTTGCACATACAATATACACAGACACTGACAAGGCAGATTTTTATGTCTGTGTAGTAATATATTTGCACACTCCAGGAGAAACCTGTGTGTTTTAATAGCCCTTACCTGGCCCTCTGCACCTCCAGCTGGCTCGTCCACCTCCTCCTCCTGTGCTTTCTGCTTTCCACAAGAAGAACTAAGCAAAAGATGAATAAAAGGAGTTTTGCAAAATAAGGCATCTTGCTGGAAACAGGAGCCGGGCACGCTGCGCTCCAGTAACCTCCTGCAGTACAAGTCCCCCTGGGTTTAAACATTGAATCAACTCTAATTCCGGCGTCGCGTGTTGGTCGGCGATCGGTGGTAGAAACACTGCTTTCCCCGACGTGATGCTTTCGACAGGCTTTCGGGAACTTCTCACTCAAAGCTTTTCCCTCATCCCCGCTTAATGATTGGCCATTACTCACGAAGTTTGCCTCACCAAACATTTCCACTGGGTCCTAAAGGATATTTACTAAAGCCATTATATAAAAACCCGCAATTCTGCACACCAGCTTTTTGCTCAATCCCCTAATCTCAGGACAGTGCTATCCTTCTGCCAGACTGTGTAAAACCAGGCTGTCCCTTTTCATTAGGCTTTCCAGATTTTCTGTTCCTTCGCGTGGCTTCTTCTTCAACTGGAAAGTGCCTGTGCCATGTTTCAGGTGTGTATCATTGTGAAATGTACATGTTTTGATGGTTTTTACAGCAGCTGAGATTTTATTTTCCAGTTTAGTCTGGTTCTTTATGCAGTTCAAGATAAAAGATGAGCTATTTCCTCTGAAAATGATGATTTTATTTACCATTAACTTTTAAAGGAAAATTAAAACACAGTAATCTCCAAAGTATCTCTACATGCAATAGACTCTTTATACAAATTGAGTCGCCATTAATATTTACTTTTTCAAATAGATATTTGCACAACCAGGCATTTTAACTTTCATTTTAAAAGTCCGAAATAAAAATGAGAAGCCACAAAGCAGCTATTTCTTTAATCACAAGGAAGAGGCTGCTTTCACAAACCATTCAAAGCTTATTTTCTCATAGCCCACTCAAAGGGGAAGGTAGCCGGCCTCCCTGCAGAAGACCGGGCTGCTTTAACAGCCAGTGTGTGGCACAGGCACGACAGAAGTTTGCTTGGCACAGCAGTGAGTGTCTACGAAAAGAAAAGCACATTCAGAGCAAATCTGGAGGAGCGAGCGAGTCTAAACCCAGCAAAGCTGTCTTTTGGGTCAGACCTCTCTCTTCTGTGAGCCCAGGTTTGCAATACTTGAACAGGACAGGCGTTCGAGCAATATACCAACTTGGAAACAGTACTTTTATTATAGAGGGTACAGGATCTGGAGAGGGTTTGGGGTTTTTTTTTTTGGCTTTTGGTGTAGGTTTTTCTCATTGTTGTGCTTTTTTAAAAATTTCTAATGAAATAAACATACAAATTAGGTAAAACCACATCAATTAATATATTGACATCAGATTGGGCCACAGTGGAATGTGGAAGTAACTGCTGAACTGGCTGATCAAACCATATGCTTTTGTCTGAACTTCAAGAAAACTATTTTTTGATCTTTGTTCCATTGTGCAAACAAGATTATCAACAAACCAGAAGAAGTGCTAAAAAAGAACTCAGGTTTTGGTGTGTTTTGTTTTTTGTTTTTTTTTTTTTTTAATTTCCACATCCCACTTAGACACACAATGGGCTTTCCTTATTTCAGAAGTTGTTATACCAACTTTAATGTTTCAAAACATTAATACATACTATATTTAAAAAAAAATTAGGAAAGCTGTAGGTAGCCTGATAAATACTTGCTGAGAAACAGGATGAGAATCTCACTTAAGTCAGTGCTATCACATTTGACAGCAACAAAATGAAATTTAGCTAAATCTCATTGTCTTTGAAATAAACATGCTAGAATACATATAAATCTGAACAATAATACAAGAAGAATATTATCCCACTGATTGCTTTCTTCAACTTCACTGCAATACTTAAACATTCCCAGACAAAACCTCTCAAAACCCTAACAGTTGTAGGTCTACTGCTTGTATATATGATTTCACAGCATTCATGAGTATGACCAATTGTTTATTTTTTTAGTAAACTAATAATGCAGAAAGCCTCGGGTCCAATATTGATTTTAGGTTTAAGAGAAACTGAACAAAAAAATAATAATCAAACAACCAAACAAAAGGCCATGTGATACCTGAAACATAACCGAAGACTGGCTTGAAACTCTTTATTACTACCAAAGTTTTAATAAATATTTCTCTTAAGCATGTTCATATATATGAGAGTTTAAGTATAATAAGGTTTAAATTTTCTTTAGTAAATAAAACCACATATGAAACAGTCAGTTCAACACATTATGTGTATTCCTGGTATAATTAAAAGACAATAGCTCTGGGTAAATAATTATATTACATATTTATAACTATTGCAAGAATAGACGTTTCATATAATCTTCAACTCTAAAAAAACAAGATATACAATTGAGAGTATTAGAAGAGGATATTCAAATCTTGCAAAAGATTATCCAATCTTTCTTCCAAAAAATAAAAATCAAAATAATGCAAGTAGTTTACTGGCCCCTTCTTTCATCCCCTACTCCTTTCCCCCCTTCACACACACAAATCAGCATCACAACCAATTCGTATGTGTTCTCCCTCTAGAAATGTGTCATGGTAAATAAAAGTGGTTACAAAACTGTATCCTCTCTAAATTAAGAGGTGACTGGACACAAACACTTAGTCCTGTTTCATTTTAGAATTCCTTCTCCAATGTCAAATCTTATACTAATTTAGATGGGGTAATTAATTGCATTTATGTTCCATAAAAAAACCTGAATCGACCACTTAATTTTTAAATTGTCTTTTTCTAGTTGATAAATCACTCAAAATGACTCCCCTCCCACATGCCTTAATGTTACTATTCCACTGCACTGTTTCTCCATGTATCTAGTGGGCACTCAGTTAACACTTGTTGTAAGTTAAATGTCCAACTTCGCTTTTCTTACAAGTAATGTATCTGTAGGTACATTAACATTCATAAGGATTTAAGCGTAAATACAAAAAGTAACCTTTGTAAACAGTTCTCACGTCATACCCAATACAGAATGTTCAATGAAGCATTCGAGTCACTGCTGTTACGACTGAAACAACCTTATAACTCAAATATATACTCGTTAGCCAAACATATTCTACGAAATATAAGAGCTGCCAACGCAAAAGTCAGAAGGACAATCAGAACAGTTGATCCAGTGTGGTTCATGTTGACTCTTGGTTGCTGTACCCGATTAAAGTCAGTGGAAGACGGAGCCCGTCTCTGACTCTGCTGCTGGGCACGGCGCTGCCGAGGACTCATAGACGTGTTGGTGGACACAGGCGGAGTATGCTCTGGACTGGCTGCTGCACCGCTATTCTGAGTTTCAGACTAAAAAGAAAACATTAAGAGTTGTGAGGCAAGACTGCATATGATTAGCAAGGAATAAAATCATTAGGACTAAAATGTACTCTTCAGATAACTGTTAATATTTGAAAGCCTGATAAAACATGTCACTAGTAGTTAGCAGATTGTTATAGCCGTAATTTTTGTTCATACACTATCTTGAGAAGTCTATTTCAAGCTGTAAATCAGCAGTTCTAAGGACAAGAAAAGTCTGAAGAAAGTCTGTCAAACGACATTTGAAGTGTAGATGCGTTCCAAATCAAGGTATTTCAAATATCTTCATCTAGGATTTGCTTAACTCTTTTCAGTTCAAGACATCTTTAATAATCCTCCAGATAGTTAAGTCTCTGAGGATTTGTAATGTCACCTATACTGAAGGGGAAACAAATTGGGGAGGGCAAGAAAGGGACAGAAGTGCAGATAACTCCAATTAAGCAATGCTGCACTGCTTCCTGTGGACAGATGGGTCCAATATTCAGCCCTCATCACCAACAACAACACTGGAAAAAACAAAACCAAACCCCCTGAACACGAAACATCCAAGTGATTCCAGCACAAATTATTGAGCACTGTACCTGTGCATGCACGTACCCATTGCCCTCTACTGGTCAAATGTTGGTCTACCATGATATGCAGTAAAAAATGTTAGCAATTGATGTTCAACTCAGGAGAGTATTCTAAAGAAAAGAATTTTTCAGTTTGTAAGACTGAAGCGATGGGTTCTGATACTTTGCCAGCCTAATCCTGCTTGCAATACTAAAAGCTCAAACTTTCAACATCTCAATACTAAAAACAGTGACACAGCACAGTTGTTGGAAATAAACATTTTGACAAGGTTCAATTTTGAAGTGTTTAAAAAAAAAAGTAGCTCTGACGAAAATTTACTTTTTCTTAAGTCATCTTTTTACTTCTCAGAACAGTTTGCGGGTATTCCCACTGCAATCTGCAGCTATTTTCTGGAGTTTTTCCAGAGTTAGCTTTCCCCCCTCCTCCCTTCTCCTAAAAGATTGATCATCATTGAAGCAGGCAAAACTAGAATTCTGGACATTTTATATTTGCTTCCAAGCAAAACCCTGTTAATGGACACAATATCCATAACCCTAAGCACTGTTCTGGCCAGCTCCTATATCCACAAAGATATCCTTTCCACGTGCCCAGATAGGGAATGTCCTCAACTGTGTATCAGGCTTCATTATCCTCCAGGCAGTAAGTAGTACTTGGTCCCGTCACTCTTTGGCCATATATTCTGTATGTGGGAGAAGAATTTCCAAATCTTCACCTAGTCAGTGATTTGACTAGCCCAGGGAAGAGACCTTCCTTTCCTACCTCCTCCTCCTTAGTATTTCCCACTGTTTTTCTTATCAGCAAGGAAGTACTGATGCAATTACTCACTGCATTTGACAACTTGCCTGTTTACGTAGGTTTCTTGCCTAAGCAAGCAAGCAGCCTGGGTAGCTTCAAAGAAAAATGTTTTTAAAAGATTTATTTTATCAGCAGAGACAGCCAAGAACACCACGAGCAGCTTGGCATGATTTCCGCTACACTGCGGAAGAAAGTCATTCTGCTTCATACTGAACCCACTTGAAAGCTTCTCATGCCAAGGAAAATAAAGACTTAGGGAAGCTGAGCCTTTGAAAACAAAGTTCCTAGATTCATCTACACTCCCATCTTTCAGAAGAGGAGAGGAAGAGAAGTGAATTCAGGAAGCAAGAACTGCAAATTCAGCAGGTGAAGTGTTATTCTTCTTAAAGTAGTCTTCAAAAAAAGGAATTAAAAAAAAAAAAGTCTAGAAACGCTCCTGATCCTTCATACCTCCTAACTAAAGTAACTAGCACTAACTGTCACATATCTGGGTTTCTACCCAACACTGAAAATTTTTAATTTAAAAATAAAACAAAACCCCCTGTTCTGAATGAGACAAGGTGCCATACACTGTTGTGAATGGAACTGTAATTCAAGAGAAACCTCACTGACAATTCCAAGGCTTTAAACTTTTTTTTTTTTTGTGGAAATTATATAGATGCATCAGGGCAGCAGAAGACTGAGTGCTTCATCCAAAGCTGAGTTAACCCACTGCCTTGGGATTCCCAACATAATCAATGACCAAGTATTAGCAGACATGCAGAAGCAAGTTAGATAAGTAAGGAGTGATCATTACCTGATATAAATCTGGTAGCAGATGCTAGTGTACCTTAAAAAAAGAAAATACATCTAGAGAAAGATTTTTTTGCTTGTTTGAAGACTTAATTATTAAGAATCCCAGAAGTGGCAGATGGGCTGTATTATAAATAATAATAATAAAAAAATCACAATCTTGTTGTCTGCACTTACAGCAAGTTTTTTAATTCTCCTTAAGCAAAAACGTCAAAATCTTTAGACTAATGCAACACCTCACATGACACAATTTCCATGCAATTTTAAGTCATTTTCTGCCAAACCATACTGGCAATGTTAGGGATGAGGGCTTAATAGACTAAAAATATAAATATTTAATCAGAGCTACATTGTAGCCACCTTTAGCATCTGATCTTTACAGTCATTGAATACGCAATTTGTGTGCCATATTATTTCTGAAGCTTCTGAAACTGTTAGGAGTGATAGAAAACTTTACTCCAAGGAGATCCGAGTTTGATAAATAAGGCTAGTTTAGTAAAATGTACATATATTAGAATTAACAAAGTGTTCTATCATATAACAAAATGCAAGTAAGGAAATCTACACTATATTCAGTCTACTGAAGAATAGTAGGTAGCATCCACTGTATCACTTATGTCTCCAGGCCATTATTTTAAGAAATTTTATCAGAATGCTGGAAGTATTGAATAATAATTTTGGAAGGGATGTTTTAAAAATATAGCAAACTCTAGGAACTCAGAACCACATAAATCCTCCGGGTTACTGAAGAATCTTTCAGTTATACTCCCAATCTCAGAGATATACAGAAATAAGAAGATATAAAGATAGGTAAAATACTTGTTTGTCCATGTAACTTCCAACGGAAGAGCAGCTGAAGTTTGACACAGCATAGCTTAACAGCTAATAACAAATATGTCTAGTTTTTAATGAATCAAAGTCAGGCCAAGTACTCCTGATTGCTAACACATTTAAAATTTTTGCTGTACTATTACAAAACTTAAGACACTGCTTAATAGTGATAAACAGAAACACTTTTTAACATATATCATTCAGAACATATGATTAAAAATAAAGGCTTCTATAAATCTCATGTATCAGAACGTAGCCTCATTTTCTCAGAGAAACTTCCCTCATTAGTTCATGATTAGCTGACTTCAGTTACACTGTTTATTTCATCCCTCCTCATTACAACACTTCATCCAGACAGTACATTAGTTGAGGACACTACTCCACTAACTAGTCCCATGGACTGTGATGAGAGTTTTGGTACCAACATTTAGGTAACCAATGGCATAGCAGGTGACTTAGTCTGGACCTGAGTCCAACCTGAGTATCTACAATATATTCATTCAACAATATTTTTTTTGCTCAGATGTGGAAGAATCTCATTTTCTTAATGCTAAGGGCAATTACTTTTAATCAAACTAACTTTCAGCAGTACCTTGCTTGTAATTTGAACACTCAAAGAGGAGTAACGTACCATTACTATGCCCTGAGTAGACATCAACGGCTACTACAAATGTAAAAAATAAATAAATTTTTAAAGGGAGAGGGAGTCTGGTCATGGGTGTTTTGTAAGACCATTCTGCACTGGCTCTTGTCACAAGAATTCAGTTAAACCTATCCCAAGAAGGGCATTACTGTACTCACAACTGCCCTGCCATTAATTCATTGCAAAAATCTCTGTCCTTTCAAGCAGCTTAGAGGCAAAAATCATGGAATAGACAATTGTTGCTGGAAAGAACAAAATTCCCCATGAAGCAGTCTGTAGATTGGTTTTCCCATAGTAAAACAGCCTACAGACTCCCTCTTCACCTATGGGTAGACCCTTTCTTTAGCGCCTATTTACCATCATATTTTTAATGAAGACTGGTTACAACTGTTCCAAGAGCAGAAGAAAGGTAACACTCCATTCTTCCTGCACAATTATTGCTATTTTTCTTCTTCTGTATTGTGTAGCAGGATATAAGGTTCCATGACTTCAGAGTTAGGGACATTAAATCTACTATACCAGAAGGAATTATGCAAGCTAATACAAGGACTCAGCACTGGATCTACCTCTGCCCTTTTTATTCTCAAAGGGCATAAAATTTCAAGTTCACAACATCAAATTTTCTACAATAGCTTTTAATTAAACACCCATTTGTAGAGTAAGTGGGAAATATTTTATCCAAGAAGAGAAAAAAAACATAGTTTTGATGTTGCCCACATCTAACACAACTTAGTAAGGTAGAATTACACAACAAGAACTAACTCCACAAACTGATTTTACGCATGCAAGAAGCCCAGCTGAGTAGAAAGGGTCAGAGGTTTGCATGGATTCTCTTTCACGCCTATTAGCAGTTCAAGGCCTCTGGCCTCCAACTTTGGAAAGATTTCTATTAACTTTCGCATGAATAAGAACACAAAAATAGCAAGCTCAAGTTCTTTCCACTAGTCTTTCCTGTTAAACATTTCTTTCTTGTGCTGTGTGGCTGTATGTTTTCACTCCCCAATGGCTCCAGAAAATTTCTAACACTCAAAATGTGGCAGCTCAAAAACACAGGTACTGCTTCAAACTCTAACAATCACGAGTGTGACAATCTGATCCCATAAAACACGAATCCACTTATCATCATTTACAGTTTATTACATACAAAAATTTTTACATATGTTTAAAGGTCTCGTTTCACATCGGACTCTTCTGTTGAAAATTAAGTTAATCATTACTTATTAAATCAGCATAATTGATTAAAACAAATCTCTTAGAAATGGGATTAATAAAAAAACCCAGTCTCTTTTTCCTCAAGAAAATGCTAGCAACGCCTTCCTGTTTTGGCTAGTTCTGTATTAGCCAGGATTTGTTGTAAGAAGAATAAAATAAAATGATTTATTAAATCCTGAACAATCTGGAAAAATCCTTATTGTCGGAAAAAAGTATGCTATTAGCATGTTTATGTTTCTACATAGCTCGAAAATATGTTGCAAACATGCAACAGATGGTCTGACGTTATTTGACGTGTTTTAGTTTTTTTAACTGATCTGCAGCCCCATCCTCTCTGAAAAAGACAGCTTAGCTGGGATTTGCCTGCAATTTATCAGTGAATTTAGATTGCATTTGCCACAGTCCTAACAGCAGCTGCCTTGGCCCACCACCAGGCCTCGGTCGCTTCTGAAACCATTATGTAAGCCCTACACCTAGCAGTATTAAAACATAAGTGTCATACTTCAAATGGTGAGAATATTTTATTCAGATTTACTGAAGAGGTTATAGAAACAGGAAGATACCCTTAATTAATATTTAAAGGCTGCAAATTATCACTGAAACATTTTTTGCCTCTGGCTAAAAATTATATTGCAAAAACCTGTGATATATTATGCAGATGGTAAACTGTAGTACTTCAGACACCATAATATTTTAATGAACTGTTAACCCATCCATTAAAGGAACTACTGGGAAGAGGAATTGCTAAAGGAACATTATTTATTGTTTTTAAGAGAAGGAAGTGAAAGCAAAGAGATCACCATTTTTAAAAGTGATTCAGCATACTATTTGCTGAAGTTTATACATAGATTTTATATAAAAGCATGCAGAAGCTCTAGAAGAAATGTATGAACTACATATTCTTAATGAAGCCTCCAACTAGCTTAATAGCGCTGATTTTGTTTTCAGACTATGCCTGTACTGCAACTGATAAAGCTCAAAGACGAACCATACCATTGCACTTGTTGGATCCTGGAACGCTCTAGCTGCACCATCCTGCTGGGGATCACGTGAAGCGGCAGAGTGGTTCAATCCTGACGTGTGTGAGGGTCCAGCATCAGACTTCCTGGATGAATTGACTTCTGCCTACAGGGAGTACACACGTATGCTTCAGAGAAAAGATCAAAATTGCTCCAAGGAGATTTGGCTTATTTTGGAATGTGTATTTTAATGTATGGAGAATATGAGACCTACTGAAATGTAATGTAAAATCAAGTACACCGACTGCATTTCAATTACACATCAACAGGTTTAAGAAATTCTCCTTCTTTAGAAGTAAGAGTATAGCTGTGCAAATACCAGTTTAAAAAACAATTTTAAGTTTGTTTGCACATAACAACAGGTGTAGCATTCAAAAAATGGACAGATATATAGAACAAAAAAGAAAATTCTTTAGATGACCAAGGATGGTATTATGCCAGAAATAACTCAATTTTTTAAAACTTCTGTTTCTCATGTCCTTAAGTGAATGCTGACTACTGTTGTTACAAGTGAACTAATATAGCCCGTTTCTCAGCAGGGCTAACTAGCCTCCAGTATGTGCTAATTTAATGTGGCTATACCTGTCCTAGTACTGAAGCTGCCTCACAGCCAGAGTGGACATATACGCACGGCACTACACTGCGTCAGGCACACAAACCACAGTTTCCAGTATTTAAATTTCAGCACAAGCTGAGCAAAAGGAAAAAATACGTGTCTTGTAATACTGCTTTTGTACGCATTTATAAAATGTCTAATGAGCATCAATTCCCAGAATTTAGGTTTCACACTTTTGGACATTTTAGACAAGAGATCAGTAGTGACATGTAGGAGATCAGTAGTGACACGTAGAAGATCATGAACAAACCTCTTTCTAGAACAGTATGTGTGCCTGCAATAATCTCTTGGGAACAGAAAAAGAAATAGCATCATAGTCCTGAACTGAAAGACTAAAATTTATACATATCAAAAACCCCAAAAAGTCATGACCAGATCAATTTTTCTCAGCAAGCAAGTCACCTCCCAAGTCATGTATCTAGATCTCAATTTACTGTAAAGATAACAATTCCAAATCTAATACCTGTCTTCAAATGCAGATATAAGTATTGGTAGTAGCAGTAAGAACTACAAACAGTGTATTAGAAACCAACCAGTTATGGTGATAACAAGCTGATAAGATCACAAGATAATATCCTTTTTCATGATACTATTTAGTGTAAGGAAATTAAATTCCCTGTTTCTTGACGTGTGTTATCTCAGGAGAATCTGAAAAATATATCCCTGAAACAACCTGAGGATTAAATGAAGATTCAAAAACACTTATAATCTGACAACACTGCTTTCTTTTTGCACTTGACTATTACGAACTCTAATACTGGCTAGGACAAGTTCTGACTCGAATATGGACAACCAACAGAGCAACACAGGGTTATGAATAATTTAGGCTGTAATGGACCTCTAGATGTTACCTGGTCCAACTCCCTCAATAGAGTCATGTTCAGTCAAGTTTTGACCATCTCCAAAGCTGGAGATTCCACAGCCTCTCTAGGCAGCCTGCTCCAGCATTTGACAATCCGCAGGGTGCATTTTCCTTTCCCATATCCAGTTGTAAGTTCCTTCCCTGGAATCTGTGACCACTGTTTTTCATACTTCTGCTTTTCTAGTAAGAGCTCATTTCATCTTTACTGTTAATCTCTATAAAGCACATACTCTATAAAACACGCATTTGATTTATTTTAGTTTATGAAAGTACAAAGTCTAGTATGATAGACTGAAGTCAGACTAACATTCAAAAAAATAAAGCACTTGAAAGTTGCCAAAACTAAAGTATCGTTTTTGTCGCCTAGTCTCTTTTCTCCAGCCCTTACCTCTGCTTCCAGAAAAGCTGGAGAGAAGACAGAAGATCAACATATTTAAAAATACTAATGAGGATGAGTTGAGAATTATGAGTTGAGAATTAATTTTACTGCAAAATATGCCTTGTGATAGCAACATGTAGATAAGCCATATTGTTTTACAGTAATGCATATGCTATCAGTCATCTACCTTTTCTAAGTGGAACGGAATTTATGGCATATAGCACCTAAAATGCACAAAACAATTTGCAAGTCAATGTAAACCTGATTAAAAAAAATATGTAATTTTCTATTCAAACAGATAGCAGCAAAGGTGGAGGGTCACATAAGCAGGAAAACTGTAATGTGAAAATATGATTTGTTATTTTTTTCTCCTGAATTTCATATTCCTGTCTCAATACCACATATGGGTTCGGCTGTTGTTATTTTTCTTTCTTTTAATGTTAACATTTTGCTTAAGACAGGTATTAAATAATTTCTCATAATCCCAGGATCATCTAGAAAAAGTTAGGAAATCTCTTCTTTAAGGATCAAGATAATATAGAGATTGTTAATATGCCTGCTAGTAGAGATGCTCTCTCAAATTACACACTCAATCATCAATCTGATGTTAAATCTTACCCCATAAATTGACATGGAATATATACAAGTGATTAAAAACTTTTGTATTCCCTGCTAGTAATCCGTACTATTGGTTTACTACAAACACATCAATCGAATGCCTCAGTCTAACATCAATCAAACAAACAATAACAAAGCAAAGCAGAGAAGCATGAAGCTTTAAAAAAGTCCCTAAAATTTGATTTAAGAAAGGCAGGGAAGGCACAACCAGAGGACAGAAATGATTTACCTTGTAAAAAAACCACAATGGATTGTAAAAGGCTGTAGAAACCTGAGGCTTCTGTTCATTTTTCCCTTGCTGAGTGCTTGCTCTTAAGAGGTGGAGTAACATGGAATGCACCAATATTCTTTAGATATTGATGTCCTTAAGTCTTTCATTTTAAAACTGAAAGAGGTCTGAAGTGTAAGTTAAGAGTTCTTTCTAAAAAAAAAAAATTATACTCTGATATTTCTAGAATTTTTGTGATGAAGATTAGCAGTTCTTTAGTAAAAATTAATCCTAGACTTTTTAACACTTACATATTGTAAAAAAGCCAGGAGCAGGCAGTCCATTGCTTCTATGAGTGGCTCAGCTTTAACTCTGTCCCTGTACCTCCTCATCTTTGTATAATATTTTGAGATGTTTTTATCATAAGCATTACTACACACAGACCCAACCGTGTCAATGTGTCTAGATGGGAGATTGCACAGGAATACACAGGTCCTGCAGAACTGGCAGTAATGCTCAGCAGGAGGCAATCTTTACTCTCATGGCACACACACACAAAAAGTAGTCTTTAGGACAAGGAGGAGAACATTGGTGATAAAAGGGGACATCCCTGACTGCATCCCTGACCTTAGTGAGGATGAATTCTGCACAAATGTCGCATTGTCATAATATATTTGACTGTAGTTCCCTGTCTCATATGCAGCAGTCTTCCTTAGTGGCTGATTTAAGAGTTTAGTGGAAAACCCAGTGAAAAACAACAGTGTGCATGCAAGACATGCAATTTTCTAAGGCACGTATTTGGCTAAACAAACCTTACTTTCACTGAAACACAAGCTAGAGAATACATTTTTGGGTAACAGCAACTTCCATACCAGAGTTCAACTTTCAGTATCTTCAGCTGCAGAGTAGTTCAAAAGAATTTGCAACCATTTTTCAGTAGGAAAATTTTATTCCTTCCATAAGCCAAAAGGAGAAAAAAAAAAAATCACAAAGGAAAAAAACATTTAGGTTAGCTTTGCCTAAATTTCCCTAACACTTTTATGATAAGACTAATTCTGGAGAATTTAATCAAGTTATTAGTGACTGAAAATATGGAAGTAAAAGCAACATAGTTAGGCAGTTCTTACCACAGTGCTCACCACTGAAATTAAAGCTAATTAATCAGTGCTTGAGATGCACAGTTTATTAATTGGCACATTGCAAGAGATCCACTCGTATTTTTCTCTTTCAGACAAAAAACTAGGTTTCCACCTAGCAATTGATGAAGGTTTATGACAGGATGAACGTTTCTACAATTTACAAGTTTCTCCTCAATATATGCATTTTTTTATTCTATACAACAGAGATAAAAGTTTAAACAGTGACTTCACCTTGAAGCTAATTTGTCTGGCAAGTTCTTTAGCTTCCTTGTCTGCCTGGCTTGACACGCGTCCAGATGTCAGTGGTAAGAGGGCTGTCTTCATAGATGTGCCACACATTTCACAACAGAAGTCTTGTGACCTGGCCACAAATGACATAGCTCAGAATAGCATGTTCTCATAACGTTCTTGTGTACTTGTTTAAACAAACTATTTGCAAAACAATCCACAGAAAGAGAAGTGGTGTCAATACCAGTAGCTTAAAAGTACTTCTCCCAGCCCCAAACCACACTATCTTGAAAAAACATTATCTATACTATAAATACATATGCTCTCATGTCATTTAGGAAAATATTAACAACCGATTTACATAGTGCTATTATCTATACTTTATTAATAATTTGTTACCATTTTCAAACTTACTTTATATCTGCAGCAAATTAAAACTGTAAATTATAAAGATCTAACTATTATTACAAATATTAAATTGGACCCAGGAGCTTGCACCTCAAATCCAGGAATTTCAGCTTCTACAAGAGCATCAACTTTCCTCTCTCGCACACATAATTTGCCTATAGGGCACACTGCAGGCAGCTCTCCAAGCCAATGAGAAACCACACCGTCTTGATAGTACAGTAGCAAGACCAACCCACTAAACCCTACCTCTCAGCAGGGTTTATTAGCTTTGACTCAGTGCCATGCTAACAGGAAAGTTGCAACTTCTGACTGGCTCAGAGTACAGGCAGAGTAAGCTCACAGCTGCCTTCAAAATAAGGTACTAGTTACAATCTGGAATACAGTAACTTTGCTTATAAGATGGGGATATGGTCATAGAATCATAGAATGGTTTAGGTTGGAAGGCATCTAGTTCCAACCCCCTGCCATGGGCAGAGACACCTTCCACTAGACCAGGTTGCTCAAAGCCCCATCCAGTCTGGCCTTGAACACTTTCAGGTCTTTCAAGTACCTTCTCCTCCCCAGATGGGGAAAGGAGAAAGACCAAAAAAACCCCACAGGTATAAGCTTTCATTTACGGATGATCACAGTATAGTTGAGGTTGGGAGGGACCTCTGGAGATCATTTAGTCCAGCCTCCTTACTCAAAGCACAGTCAAGCAGAGCACGTCGCTTAGGTCCAGTCACATTTTTAATACCTCCAAGGACAGAAACTCCACCACCTCTCTGGACAACCTGTGTTAGTGCTTTGACCATCTTTGCAGTTAAAAAGTGTCTTCTTGCATTCAGATTGAATTTTGTGGGTTTCGGTTTGTGCCCATTGCCTCTTGTCCTGTCATTGGATGCCACTGAGAAGAGCCTGGCTCTACCTTCTTTAGACCTTCCTTTCAGATATTTCGACACACAGACAAGATCCCCTGAGCCTTCTCTTCTCCAGGATGAACGCTCCCGGCTCTCTTAGCCTCTACAGGTATAAAACATGTTCCAGCCCCTCAATCACTTTTGTGGCACTGCACTGGATTTGCTCCAGTAAGTTTTGCTGACCTGGACACAGCCCCAGCCTGGACCCAGCACTCCAGATGTCTGACCAGTGCTCAGTACAAAGGAAGTATCACTTCCCTCGACCTGCCTGCAAATGCTCTTCCTAGTGCAGCCCAGGATACCATTAGCCACCTTTGCTGCAAGGGCACATTGCTGCCTCATGATCAGGCTGGTGCACACCAGGATCCCCAGGTCCTCCCTTTCCAAGCTCCCTTCCAGCTGGTCGGCTGGTGTTAATCCTTCCCAGAGGCAGGACTTGGCTTTTCTCTTTGTTGAACTTGATGAGATTCCTCCAGCCTGTTGAGGTTCCTCTGGATGGCAGCACAACCTTGTGGTGTAACAGCCACTCCTCCCAGTTTTTTATCACCTGCAAACTTGCTGAGGGTACACTTTGCCCCATCATCCAGATCATTAATGACACTGAATAGCACTGTCCCCAGTAATGACCCCTGGAGTACATTAGTAGTGACCAGCCTGCAGCTGGACTTTGTGCTTCTTACCAAAATCCTTTGAGCCAGGCAGCTCAGCCAGTTCTTAATCCACCTTACTGTCCCCATTTACCTAGGCTGTACTTCATGAGTTTCTCTGAGGGTGGTAAGGAAGACAGCACCAAAAGCCTTTCTAAAGTCTAGAAAAACATCCACTGCTTTCTCTTTATCCCACTAAGCTAATCGTTTCATCATAGTCACAAATCTAATTTTAAGTTAATTTCCTAAAAATCAATCAGAAGCTGTTGCTTCAGATTTTTTTGTCATTGTTTCATTGTTTTATTTACTTAAGGGAAATGATGCACCATTTTTTTGGTTGTTTTCTCCCCCCTTACTACCAACTCCATTATACTCATTTTCTTTCACGCTGCAATTACCACTGTATCACAATGTTAATTGTATCTCTAACCCTGAATTTCAGACGAACCTCAATGCTGGAAGGAACACAGCCCTCTCAAAGTATTTTATTTGACCATAAGTTCCGAGTTTGCATAATGTTCAGAAAAAAAAAATATATATATACAAGGCATAAAACTGTTTTTATATTTGGAATAAATGCAAGAGAACAGACTGAATTGACTTACTTTCTACTCAATGCCTTACCCTAAAAGAGAGTACATATATGTGTACCTACAGTAACATAGTACTTACTTCTTTGCAAGAGCTCTTCTTTCTTCCGGCGTATAATCTAGAGATCCTATCGCCCCTTCACCTTTGGTTGGCATAAATCCAATAATGGCTAGTAAAGCTGTTCTTACTAAAATGGGAAAACAGAGATACAAACAAGGTTGCAGAAACAACTTATTTCATCTCACTCTATACTTGGTACAGAAAAGTTGCAGTTCTGCCTGTAAAAATTCATTTTGTCTAAAGGAGTCATCTGAATTTCATACAAGCAGCACTGGGTTTTTTGGTACAGAGCAAGGCTTTCTTCATTTTTTAAACATCACATTATAAATGAAAGGCAAGCCCTTATTCTTCCATCACCCAACACACAGAAGAAAAGTTGTCACAAAAATGTTGCATCAATATAAAGATTACAGTTCCAGACTTTAAAAGTGGGCTCTGAAGAAATAAAGGTAAGGCAGAATTAACATATAAATAGGGAGGAAAAGAACAGGAGATTCATAAGGCATTCTTCTTTTTGTGTGTGTTTCCTATTAGACACGAATTCTGCAATTTAGGGCACACAAGCTCAGTGGTTTTCTTTTATGCAATATACTGCAGAATTTGTTCCTTTTATGTCATCATGCTGGGGAAGGAGCTTACTTAAATACTAATAACAGCTCATAACAGAACTGTCACCTAAAACACCTCTTTTGACAATATCTATCCTCCTTCAATTTTGTTTTACATAGTCATGAAACTTAAGAATTCAAGACACTTTGCTAGTAGATTTGGTAAATAAATATCACATGAAGGTAAGTACCACAAAAATAGAGATAGGATATTTACACCTCCTACTTAGAAGACAGTATTTTCTACTCTTTAAAAAAAAAACATAAGAGATTTTACAAAATTTGAAAAGTGGTCTGCTAGAAAACTCCTAAGATCTTATCAACATATTTTAAAAGCGCAACTGATATCCAGAGAAATAATTGATATACTGTACTCAGCAAAACTAAAGTTATATAAACACAGAAATATTGCCTTGGATGAATTGTGCCAACTCTCAATTTCTGTCATACTGAAATGTTAAAAAAAAAAAAAAAGGTAGAAAACATTCAGTTATTCTGAACTCAGACCATGTTGTCTCTCCTCGAGTGTTCTTAAGTACAGCATCAGAATTAAAAGCTGAACACACTCCCCTCTACCAGTATTCAAGCTGGTTTCAGTGATTATACAAAACCAGGGTAAAGTAATATGATTTAAAGTATTTTCATATTTTAATTACAAAAAAAAAACCAACCCAAAGAATATTCTAAGTAGTCTGAGCATTCTTAATGCTTGTGCATCCAAAGAAATAAGAGCTTACCATCACCCCTCAACTTCTCAACCCTTTCACCCTGCATTTATTTAATACCACTCCCAATTCCCTTCTATGTCGCTCTTTCATGACTTTACATTTCTCAGATTCTCCCATACTTTTACTCCCTCAGAATCTCCTTTTCCACTATAAACATTCTTTGTTAGATTTTTTTCAGTGTAAAGATCTAATTGCTTGATGGGGGTAACATTTTCCAAATAATTATTACTTACTACTCCATGAAGGCTGCCATGTTTCAGGATGATGCCCTGAGATGCTTAAACAAATTTTCTTCCCCACTTCAAACCTGCCATTGGCCTTCAAAGAAAGGAGGAGGATACAATAAAACATGCTGGAAGTTAACTCTTGGGTTTTGGTACAAGTTGTAAAAAACCCAAACAAATCTATACACAAACAATACTTGATAATTATATTAATGCTGACCTCACAGAATTGGCGTTCAGCTTTCTGAACAAAGTAGCCTGCCCTCTGGTTCTATTCATGCATGAAGAAACCCTTAACTGATACCTCACATACCCCAGTGTGACTTGGTGGCTTACCTGTTGCTCCTGTAACCCACACATGACATGCAGAGCCTGAAAAGCTACAGCTCTATGAAACTACGCATAAATGTGGCCTTTGTCCCAAACCATAGGTCTGCCTTCCTACACGTGACCAATGTCTCTCCAACAAAGACCAAGAGGGCCCATGGAGAAAACAGAAGATTAGACAATCATATCAGCAATGTGACTAGTCCTGGAGAAAACTTCCATTTATCAGAACACCGAAGTCACCTTGGAAGACTTCTGGTCTTCAACTGGCAGCATTAACTGTATTATGCCACCTTTCTTACAAAAATAACATTACCTTAAATGCCAAGAATGTCTCTCTGACACATACGGTTAAATTGATCACGTGAAAAGAAAAAACTAGTAAACACACTTACCGTCAGCAAAATAATGCTGGGTGGTTTCATGGGATATTCCGGTGGTAGTACTATTCGCCCGTGATAAATCCCTCCATCGAAATCTGAATCTGGAGGTCCCCTAACAGTAAAGTGCCATTCAAAAAGATTATCCTAAAATGCCCCCGCCAAAGGGAGAAGGGGAAAAAAAAAAAAAAAAAGAACAAAGAGCATGTCAAAGAAGTAGATAACTAAACACTATCTTCTTGAGCAGGGACAGGCTAAAGAAGCAGAGTGAGACAACAAACACAGTACTAAGATTCTGGTTAAAAGGATAAACTAGTGTAGCTGTCTGGTAATGTTCTTACACAATGGTCTTGCTGCAACCCTCAAATTCATTGTTCAAGCTCTTCACTCTAGTTGTATCAATTATGACAAGTTTTATTACCTGACAGATGGAAAACTGAGTCAACTAGGGAAAACTGGGTCTTTGCTCCAGTGAGTAATAGTTTTTTTTGAAAACAGAGGGGAGACCCACCCCAAGAAAGAAAATTAATGACAGCCTCCCAAAGCCCCTTCCATGCACAAGCTAACACAACGACTTGACTCACACCCCAGAGAATTCCCATTCTCTTTTGCTTCTCCATAAACGTATTGGGTTTGTGTGGCAAGGTTTTGGTAGCAAGGGGCTAAAGGGGTGGCTTCTGTGAGAAGCTGCTAGAAGCACCCCCATGTCCAATAGAGCCAATGCCAGCTGGCTCCAAGGTGGACCCACCACTGGCCAAGGCCGAGTCCATCAGCAACAGTGGTAGCACCTCTGGGACAACAAATTTAAGGGGAGGAAAAACCTGCACACAGCAGCCAGAAGAGAGGAGTGAGAATATGTGCAGAAACAACTCTGCAGACACCAAGGTCAGTGAAGAAGGAGGGGGAGGAGGTGCTCCAGGCACCAGAGCAGAGATTCCCCTGCAGTCCATGGTGAAGACCATGGTGAGGCAGGTTGTCCCCCTGCAGCCCATGGAGGATAATGGTGGAGCAGATATCCACCTGCAGCCCATGGAGGATGCCACAACAGAGCAGGTGGATGCCTGAAGGAGGCTGTGACCCTGTCAGAAACCTGTGCTGGAGCAGGCCACTGGCAGGAACTGTAGCCCCATGGAGAGAGAAGCCCATGCTGAAGCAGGTTTTCTGGCAGGACTTGTGACCCCATGGGTGACCCACGCTGGAGCAGTCTGTTCCTGAAGGGCTGCACCCTGTGGAAGGGACCCATGCTGGAACAGTTCGTGAAAAACTGCAGGCCGTGGTTGAAGCTTGTGGAGAACTGTCTCCCATGGCAGGGACCCCACATTTGAGCAGGGGAAGAGTGTGAGTCCTCCTCCTCCTGAGGAGGAAGGAGTGGCAGAGACGATGTGTGATGAACTGACTGCAATTCCCATTCCCTGTCCCACTGCGCCACTCAGGGGGAGGAGGTAGAGAACTCTGGAATGAAGTTAATCCCAGGAAGGAGGGAGAGGTGGGGGGAAGGTGTTTTAAGATTTAGGTTTTATTTCTCATTGTCCTAGTCTGATTTTGATTGGTAATATTAATTTCCCCAAATCAAGTCTGTTTTGCCTATGTTGGTAATTGCTGAGTGATATCCCTATCCTTATCTTGACCCACAAGCCTTTTGTTATATTTTCTCTCCCTTGTTCAGCTGAGGAGGGGATTCATAAAGCAGCTTTGGTGGATACCTGGCTCCCAGTCAGGGTCAACCCATTACTATAAACAATTTTGAAATAGCTACTGTGCCTTACTGCACAAGAGGTACACTTTGAAATTTGGAATATCATTTTCATTGGACATACAAATAACTTCCCTTTAAGCATTATTTCTTTGGAGTTCTGTGTTTGGCTTTGTGTATCAGATCTCGTGATGCCCACAACTTCCTCAATATTTACAAGCAGAACAACTCCTGCTGTTAGGACAGGAGTCCAAATGAGGCTTGCTGTCAGTAGATGAGAGATCTCATTCAACGCTGAACATTGGTATCACAGGGCTGTGATTGCCCACCTAGTTACAATTTTTTCAAGGATGGGAGGTAACTGTCAACACTTCCAGCAGTTCCGTTCATCTGCCAGGGCTTTCTTCCCAGTGAGTCACTGTTCTAACCCAGAAACAAGACCTTGATGTAAGTTACAAGTAATAGCACGAATTAAACCTTACATTTCACGACAAGGGGAAACATGAGGTATAGACAAAAATTAGCCAGTAACAAGGTATATTATATAGCACCAAGGAACATGCTATTTTCCGTATACGTGTTAAGTGTGCCACGCATTTCTGTGAACAGCTAAATCAAATCCCCAAACTGAGTACTACAGAACATTGCCTTTTTATTATTCCAGTGAAATCATAAGGGGGTTTTCAGAATTGCACACATTTACATTTTTTCACAGTTTTTTGTATGCAAAATAGTGAATCATCATTGATCACCTAGGCTTAAGTGTTTTGTTGAGCAACTCAGCAACTCAACCAGACATCAGGTTTGGGTGTAAAAAACTTAAGTTAAACATAATGCATTTATGTAGTCTCAGGGAGGAGGAATAAACATATTGTACCTGTGCAATAAAATTACTGAGGTGCAATGTAAAACCATTATTATGTACTTTCACTAACAACCTGGAACTACAATACCATTAAAGTGGAATTCTGCTGATTTCCATCATAGGAAAAAAAGAACTGAATCAATTCTAAAAGGTCTGCTAGTATCTAAATACGTACTTTTTAAATACATATCCGTACAGAGAACTTAAGAGTATATATTAAAAATACAGCCTAATTACAAGCTCTTGCAAACTTATAGAGAAACAAACCTCCAAAGGCTGTGCATGATAATGATCTGTAGGATCCTTCAGTTCTGCAGCCTCTTTCATCAAACGTTTGACAGCTGAAAAGGAGAAAGTGTAAGACATGAAAATAAAGTAAAAAAATTAATATGCATTGCATATAAAAATACATGAACATTTCTTGGAGAGCTCCTTTCAGCAAACTAATCTTTTCAGCACGCCCCAGATTCTTCACTGGAGTTAATAATCCAAGACACAATATAAATTACTCATGCTGAATAAATCTTAAATGATTTATACAAGCACAAAGTTACAAAAAATATGTTACATGGTCACAGAGTTTCTCAACACTAAACACTGGGACTAAAGTAGTTTTACATAATTAATTGCACCAAAGACAACAAAAAACAAAGGTGTCATTAACGGATTTTCAGACTTTAAAGACAAGATGTGCAAGACTAATAACCTCAATATTTTGTCATAAAGGACATCATATGCATCTCTAAACAACTGCTGAAAAGCTTTATCCTGACACCTCCCATGACTATTACATGACTACTCCCTTAATTATTCCAAAGGAGGTCACAAGACAATTTGAGAGAAATCAACACACCATTAATATGAGGAGATGAAGTTTTATACTAGATTTGAAAATGTATATGCCCACCTAGTAAAATTTACCCGAGGCCTTTGTAATTTGAACCTACTACTGAGTGTGGACACACAGGTATACTTCTATCCTAAATTCAGGCTAGTCATTAGTTACCCTCTCCAATCTTCTACTTCAGAACCACCAGCATCATCTGTATTTTCTGCATCCCCTTCTTTCTTACTCGTTAGTAAGTTCCATTACATCACTTGTCCTGCTAGGTGCCCTTGTGTATCATGCATTAATGCCTAATAAAGAACTCACCCAAACTGAAGAACAAACAAAACATAAGAACTACAGACAAGAAATTAAAGGATGCCGCCTCACGAATAAGATTAGGTAGAAAGTTCTTACTCCCTCCTGCTTACTGGAAAAAATGCAAATACCAGTTACCTTTTTAAGCAACTACATAGGAACAGGATCCATCAATCCATCCTGCACATTCAGTTCAAATCATGGATGTCCCTCCCACTTCCATAATTCTCTAACTACAAAGAAGGAGAAACAATGCCCAAATTTCCTTACAGTGTAAGCATAAAGATGCAGTGAAAGTGTACCGTAGTTCCTCGATTTACAAAGCCTGGCAACACCAGCTGACTGTAGGCTGTATAGCATGCTCAGACTCCAGGGCTTTACTCACTTTCATGAGGCTGTGAGGTAAACTACTCTTAACCTTCCTGCAGAGGAATTTGTATTTTAATCTACTGTGAAAAGTTATTTTCCTCCTTCACACTTCTTGACAGCTATAAACAACAGCTCTAAGTTTGAGAACTTCACTTCTTACAACCCCAAAAGCAAACAGACTATGTGGAAATTTGCTGTTGCCAGTTGTCCCAATTCTGCTGCTGCCAGTTGTCCCAATTCTGCTGCTGCCAGTTGTCCCAATTCTGCTGCTGCCAGGGGCACGTGTCAGTTAAACACCCTGCAGAGCCCATGAGGTCACGTCACAGGCAGCAGCATCCAGGCTCCACTCTTTCATCTGCATTAAGGTTTACCAGTTCGTTAGCGAAGAAAAACAAGAAAACCAGCCTGGACCAGTAAAGTCTTCAGACCCAGCATTGCTTCACAGCCAAGAAGCCTGGACACTTGCCTTCAGAAGAGTGGTACACACCAAGATAAGCTAATTCAGGAGTGAACACCCCATGAAGCAAAATGGTAACCATGAGAAAACAGAGAACGTATGGAACGAAGCCTAACAAAGACAGAGGAGTCATGGACAAAGCAGACAACTCTGTTACCAAGATTTCCCAGACCAGGGACCAAGATAGAAAAGAAAGACAGTCCCCTTATATCAGCATCACACGCAGTTACCCATGTTAACTGGGGGAAAGCTACTAGNNNAAAAAAAAAAAAAAAAAAAAAAAAAAGACTGTTGTACAAAAGTCTACTGACACTCAGCTTACCACCCTAAAACTGGGCACAGTGTCTTTGGCAGTGCACATCAGCACTTCAGATTTGGCCCAAAAGGAACAACCTTTTGACTGCTTTAGCTCCAAGGCTGTTCCCTGGGTGCGGCGTGCCAGCAGCTGGCAGGCAGAAACAGAAAGACCAAGGGTTTGCACCGAGAAGTAAACAACACAGCAGCCAGATGGGGACAAGCAGCACATGGGCTCCTGTTTAGCAGAAATTAAAATGAAAACAGTTTAAAGCAGGGGGGGGGTTAACATATTTTTGTATTTAATTAGCAGTGACACTATATGTATTTTTTCCTAGAATTACTTTATTATCAAGAAGCCAGACTACAGATATTTTAAGAAGCCAGCACAAAATACTCTGAAAGACTATGAAATATTATTCCATTCTTGGAGCATGAAATACACCAAAATATATAATTTAGCTTTTGTATACCATAGAGATAATTTGCTTATATGAAGTTTTCAGTATTAAGCAACCTAGGATATCTTAGGAAAAAGAAACGCATGTATACGAAGACAGGCTGAGAGAGCTGGGGTTGTTCAGCCTGGAGAAGAGAAGGCTCCAGGGAGACCCTATCGCAGCCTTCTAGTACTTAAAGGGAGCTTATAAGAAAGACGGAGAAAGACTTTACCAAGGCCTGAGTGACAGGACATGGGGCAATGGTTTTAAACTGAAAGAGGGTAGATCTAGATTTGACATGAAGAAATTTTTTACAGTGAGGGTGGTGAGGCAGTGGAACAGGTTGCCCAGAGAAGCTGTGGATGCCCCATCCCTGGAAGTGTTGAAGGCCAGGTTGGATGGGGCTTTGAGCAACCTGGTCTAGTGAAAGATGTCCCTGCCCATGGCAGGGAGGTTGGACTAGATGATCAAAGGTGCCTCCCAGCCCAAACCATTCTGTGGTTCTATTTCCACATTGATGAAAAATACCAACTGACAAGCTGCAAAGAACAGCCTGGACCAATAAAGGCTCATTCTGAGAACGTGTGATCCAGTGACAAAAGCATTAAGTTGTTCCTTCTTTAAGCATGGCTTCAGTATTCATGAACACAGTCCTTCCTTCGGTTACTGAAAACCGCAAAGGAAGAAACAAACATAATTCACAAAGTCTGCCAGCAACAAGTACACAATATTCTTATCCAAACTTAATTAAGAGAGTTTTGATGCAAAATATGGTATTTCAACCCACTTGAAATCACACTGAATCACCCGAGTGAATGTTTGGCAATGGCAATTCTGAAAAATGAGAACGGTTTGGGCCCATTCAAAATAAAGAATGGCAAACTGTCAATAAAAATCAAAAAGTATCACTAATTCAGAAAAAAAAAATTCTAATCGAGACATTCAATTTGTCGAAATCAGGTTTTAGAGAAAAAACAATCAAGGTATTTTTTAATGTGGCATGACTGTCAGCATGGAAAATAACCATGCTTTCACAGGCACACTTGGCAACAATTTATCATAATGTTCACTGACATTAAATACCGAGGAAATTGAGTTTCTGGGCTAACTCTAGAGAGCACAGGAGAGTTCCCGCCCCGGCAGGAAGCACGGGAGCCCTCCACTGCTGTGGGGAGGAAAGGAAAGAGCAGGTGCTATGGGCCAGAAGCTCTGCCTGATAGTCTGCCTCTTGTATTACACTAAACTTACCAAATTTTTCTGAAAAGCAAAACTTGGATTTTAAAAATCTGAGAATCAAATTTAAAGCCACCAGCTTGCTTTAGGACTGAGTGGTGGTTGAATAATGCAATTAATGAGCAAAATCTGTGTAATGCATGCATGTATAATTTGTAGATTTATTTATGTCAAAAACTATGTCCTGGTCAAATCCTACTTCTTAACAACGTTGACCTTAAACTATCTGTTCAACACGACTGCTTCTCTTGGATACATATCTTGGAAGTCACATTTAAGTACTCCTGCTATCACACCCAACTAGACAAGTTTGCACCTCATGGCCCAGGAAACCCTTCTGTATACAGAAAATGCAAGTGAGCAGTCTTCATAAATGTCAAAATTACTGCTTAAAGAAATGATAGGATTTGAACATCAATGGTGTTCTCTTTGTAAAATATTATGCCTTTTTTTTTTTTAAAAAAATCTGTTATTGTGAAAATCAATATAGTCTTAAAATAAAGCAATTACATTTAGTCTTGTAGAGCTTCGTTTTGTTAGTAATCTGTATTTAATAAGGAAGGATTTTAGTTCATTTTTACATTATCAGTGAACTGTGCATGTGACAATCAAATGAGCTGATCAAGGTTATATTAATGTAAACATAACACACAACACTGTCAACAGGATTTATTTCAGCATAACAAAGTTGCATAATTTTTGCTCACTAGAAGTTCAGAAAAACCTGATCCAAGTTCCAACTCCCTCCAACACTCAAAAACCCAGACACGGTTACAAGCTTCCTGAAGATCTGCGACAACTTGTCTACAAAGGCAACAGTACAAGAGCTCAACAGGAGAAATAGACCCAGGCGAGGTGAGCGGTAGAGGTGAGGTGGGTGACCCTGTAATCAAACCCAAGTCAGGAAGAACGGGGAGGGAGGATGGTCTCAGTTCAGCAAGGCTCGGCCCCTAGTACTTCGTCACATGAAGAGACAGCATTTTGTGCACACAAAGATGATTGCAGGATAAAATAAACAAATTCATATTTAAGGGATATGGGTTGTGTGTGACAGTATCTTCCTCAAATGGATAGCAACCATTTCATTCTGCCAATTTTTAGTTCTCCTGTTTGAAAAAGAAAGTATATAATAAACAAACAAAGGAACCCGAAACAGCTGGCATAAAGCTAGAGATCTCCTCATCTTTCAAGTTGACTTATCTGATCTGGAAAAAAAAAAGGAATAAAACAATCTGACAGCTTTTACCGCTTCAGCAAATGCTTTCTACTTTTTTTTTTTAATGGCTGCTATTTTTTTCCCCTTTATTTTAAGTAAGATTTAGAGGTCTACTCAGAAGAAATACAGAAAAAGTATTATTTTTTTCCCATGGTTCTGCTGACCAAGACAGCATAAGTAAGGATGCAATTGACTTACTAATTCATTGGAAAACCCGGATTTGATAAAACTCTTATAAAGTTTCTCTGGGATGAAGGGTTTTATAACTACTCACCCCACTTAAGCTATTAATAAAATACAAGTCGTCTGCATTACATGTTTGCCTATTAATGATCCTACTATCCTCATTCAGCAAAAATATTAGATGATAATATTAGAAAAATAAAAGCACTGAAACTGCACAATCGATTTGAGACAAGCATCAAGGCCCTTCAATTAGACGATGCGTATGTTTGGATGATGTTTTGGGAAAGTCTTTTTAAATCCAGTTGTCTTTGTTTTTTCCCCCTCCACTGAATACCCAACCACTGAGGCAAGAGCGCCTGACCCACAGCTGGTGTAACTCTCAGTGTCCAGTGTCACCTGCTGAATCACCACCACCAGTCCCCATGGCAGCCCAAAGCACCTGGGAACCCATTCACCCAAATTGCCTGTATTCGCATTCAAAAGAAAACCCTGTTTACTAAAGGTAAGTTTAAATTTCACACAAGGGGAAAAATAACAGTGAATCACAGTCAGTCAAGTTCAACTGCACACAGACTGCATCATGCTATAAAAAAGAAATCAGGATTAAATTTATGTGTAAAGTACACAGGATTTCTCAGAAGATGACCACACTCGATAAGCTTTGACGTGTTAAGTCAAAAAAAATCACTTTAAGTGATGTGGTCACTAAAGCATGCAAGAAAACATACTTAAAGCAAAGAGTCACAGCAGACTGGAGATTTATGAAATATTTTTACCACAGCTCTTTGATCTGCAGAATGGTTATATTTTTAAGTAGTGTTGTACTCGCTAGAGAATGGTTTATTAAATCTAAACATACAGGACTCTAACAGGTTCACAGCGATCTGCACAGTGTCACTAGGTAACTGTGTGTCACCTATTCCACTGTGCATGTGATTTTCCTTGACAGCTTAGAACCTGTGAATGAAATGTGATCATTAGTGAATTAAGAGCGATAAAACGGGGGGAAAAGGGGCTTGAGACAAAAGAAATATATAAAAGAAATATAAATTACTATCATTTTGCAGAATAGAGTGTCAAATGGTATCTGCTCTAGAAATAAACCCACTTTCAAGTGAGCTCTACATTACTAATGCTCTTCTTTTCATTTCTTGTGTTTATTCATTTTGCCCCCACCGTTGTTAACCCTTCTGAGTTCACATCTGTCTTTAAATAATTTTTCAGTTCCTGTATATATCATTTCACTAAAATGTGACTATATTTCCATAAAAATCTGCATAGCAGTTTACAGTCATTTAATTTTGAATCAAGACCCCATTTACAGTTTCATTAGGACTGAGACACCTGATCTTTCTTCATTAAAAAAAAAAAAAAACAACACCAAAACCCACATGTCCCAATCACATCCATCCAAATTAAAATCCCTGGAAGACACATTAAACTTTCAGTTGGGCAATTCCTTAAATGACTGATAAGGAGAACTGTGGGATAATTACTGGAGGTGACTTAGAAATTAAGTTATATTCCCATTTTGAAGAAAAGTACAGCATCGATGAAACTTTCAGGGGCAGAGTGCAGCTGGTGTGCAAAGGAGACATTTCACAAAGGTTCCCTAGGCAACCTTAGATGTTAACGACATTGGGGGAGTCCAGTACGCTAACTCTAAGAAAAACAGTGCGGAGGATGGAGCGGAGTTGAGACACCACAGCCAAATTCTGTGATAAAATGGGAACTTGAGGGTCAAATGGAACCCCTGAAGGTCTTATGGAACCGATAAGCTGCCTAATTGTTACTCTGAGCCAACGATCTTTCATTTTTTGACAAAATGCTATAATTTGGGTGAACTTTGCTCATTATAATGTCATTATAATACCAAAACACACCTCCATCCCAAAAGCTACCCACCTCCAAGGTGCGATCACTCCTCATGGAGCCCGCGCTCTGAATTTTTCATAGTCTATACCTTTAAAAGTGAAGTGAGAGAATTTTACACCAATCATAACAAAAGTATGTATGACTAGAGTCCCTCAAGCTCCACCTGAAAGGTAAAAAATAGTATAAAAATAGCTTAAGAGAGGAGGGATGTCAGGGAAGATACCAACGCAATCGGGGAAATACCATCGCTTACCATCCCTGACTCCTGGGATCAGTCGATGGGCTGAGCCTCTCTTCACCCCCATAAGCATGCTTGTGGGTAAGATTCGAACACTTGGCTATACCAAGTGCTTCCCCGGGAAACTTAGAAATCTCTATAGAGTTGTTTTATAACTTAGCGCAGTTGTAGCCAGGCTCTATTACTAACATCTTTAGTATTTGTACGTGCTTTGCAGACAGTAACTATCACCGGCAATCTGAAAGAACTTGTGTACCTGTTGCTTCAATAAACTACACTTTTCACCAATCTAGCCATTGAGAGTTCATAGTGAACGCGACCCAACTCCTGAAGTGTGGCCGTGCTAGTTCATGGAATGCCACTAGATCAAATTGTGTATGGTGTTACTAGTGCATCCGTAATCGTGATAGTTCAATATACATAGTTCAATATACATCTAGGGGAGAACTTTGTAGAGTAGGGTAGATGGTTGGACTCGATGATCCCAAGGGTCTCTTCCAACCTAGGCAATTCTATGATTCTATGATATTGAATGCGACCGGACTTTTAACACTGCATTGGGCATCACTCAGAATCTAAGCCTAGCCGCCCCCAGCCCCTCTGATACAGGCTGGAATGCAAGGGGGTTTATTTTCTGCCAAATTATTTTGCCCTTTAACGCAACAAGAACATGCTACATATTTTGTTTCTTTAAAGCTCTTTTCCAAAGCATTGCCTACTGCCTCTGTCTATGATGGGACAGTGGACTACAAAAATCTTCGCTCTGACAACTCAGCAACAAAAGTATGTAGAAACAGGTGTACTTGCAACAGACCACACAAAGATTTCCAGATTTGTCAGTCTTCTGGAGCTAGAAAGCTAGCAGTGGAAGCAACCCATAATGCTAATGATCCTCCCATACTGCCAGTGACCACCTTATCAAACCTACATCCTTCAGTGCTAGAGGAATTGGCAAAATGAAGAAGAGTTAAAACTTCAGTCTCAGGTGAACAGCATCACCATTTTAAAGTAATCTCTACTGAAATCTACTCTAGTTTCAATGTTATTCTAAACATCATAATGTGTGGAACACTATTTCTCGATACTAGAGAAAGCACACTTCTCTGTGTAATAGAAGCAAATGGAGACAATGACGTTGCTCATCATTCACTGCTTCTGTGATGTTCTCCACTAGTCAAGTTCCTATTTTGCGCTGATCTCATGTACCAAGACAGAAAAATTGTTCTTACAAAATGGAAACGTGCAGTTGCAGAACTCTAACAACTGTCTGGGGCAGCTATAGGTTCCAAAACTGCTTTTATTGTAAAATTCAGTTTGGTGGTTCCTTTGACTTCTGCTACAATAACAAATGGAAAAATACCATTTGCCAAGAGACAGGCCAGCTGCTTTACATCTTCAGGGTCTCAGATACACCCTTTCCCAAGACCCACAAGCCTCCTGAATAGCTGCTTTACATTTTGACAGCCTCACATACATCCCTTTAGAAAGGCCCACAAGCCTCCTTTCAATGTAAGTATTGAAAACAAAAAAAAAAACCAACCCAAACAAACAAAAAAAGAGAATACTTTTAATTAGTCTATTCTCTCTTTCCTCTCACCATTAGAAATGACAGACCTTTAGTCTTCATTTCCCTCAGAGCAGCAGAAGTACAGGACTCTGTGTAGTTACAATTCAAAACAACTGTTCAGTCAACCCAAAGGGAGATAAAACTTACCAAACATAAGGTGCTTGCTAAACACACTAAGATCAAATAATGTCTTCAGCTATAATCAATTTTTAACATCCACTCAACTTTTTTTTTTTTTTTTTAAAATCTATCTTTATTTCATACATGAAAGGTACTAAGCAGCACAGTACCTACTGGCTATTTTCTATTAACAAAGAACTGATGCACGCTTGTTGACAAGGAATACTTCTTACTTGGAAAAAGCATGGATCAGAAATAGAAGCATAGTTTTTAGGAAAAGCAGTAAATATCTTGAAGATGACAGGTAAGAGGATCACAATCTTGGCATGTTATGTCCCCTGTGCGTCTAAGATCCAAAAGCACCATCCCTGGGAGCAAATGCAGGACACAGCCGCCATGCCTCCCTCCATGTGCTCTCCCCTGTCCTCCAGTGCCCTCACTAGCCAAATTCTAGATGAGGTCTGCTGAAAACAAACAAAAAAACCCACCCAAAACAAAATTAAAAAGCACCATTGTTTGTGGACTCTATGTGAGTCACTGTAAGTAGCTGTTCATAATTCTTCAAGTGTGTCTGTGCTAATACCCACTTAGAAGACTGGTAACAACATCCTACATGAAAGAGGGAGACTGTCACTACAAAAACAGTGACTACAAGATTTGCTGTCTGATCTCGCAGCAGGCTATGGGTCACAGCTCTTGGGGAAAAAAAGTAAAGAGATTATTCCAAGTAGCTGTCTTATAAATTTCAGAAAATAGGGATGTTCCTGAAGCATGAAGAGGATGAAGTCTGCGCTTTAGTCAGCTGAGCTTTAATATTGATGGGAGAGGTTTATCAGCCATATGGTAGGAGGCTGATATACATTGACTAATCCATTTTGAAATCCTAAGACAGAAAATAGCTTGCCCTTTTACAAGTGCCAAAACCAGACATAAAAATATGAAGCAACAGCTTAAAAGGCTTTGCCTTATTGAGGCAATACAAAGAAGCCTGAAGTGAGGAAGATGAAACTTCTTCCCTTCCAAAATTAATGGTCTTTTCGGAAGAAATAAAAAAAAAAAAAAAAACAACAAAAAAAAATGTTCATACATGGTGCAAGGAGACAGCTTCAGGTGAATGCCCCCACATCTCCTCACCCTTATAGAGGGTAACTGCCAGAAGCCAGCAGCAGCTTAGCACACCACCCTCACCAAGCCCAGACCTGCAGGGGCCATGACATGCACCTATGGTAAACCAAGAGCTGCCAGAGCACCAGCTGCGCTGCCTCTCATCGACACAGACACAGCGTGCAGGGGAACAATTAGTTTCACATTGTGGAAAGTTACTGTCTTTTAGATACACTGAGATGAACTAACATTAGCTGGAGAAACTGGGATAAGGAGGAAGATGAATATATTGACTAGCAGCAATTAGCAGCAGGACAAAGCTGTGTAGCAAGTGCTCTTTACGTGGTCTATACAAAAGCACACAAAAAAGAAAGGCACTAGAGAGCCTCGTTGATCAATGTGGACTAGCACACCTACTCACAGAAGAGGGATCCATGTAGCCATGTATCATCACAGAACAACTGCAGCTCCTGTCACAGCTCTTCAGCAGAATTTGGCTTAAAAGGAAGATCAATAAAGGAACAAGTTTCTTTTAATGAAATTTGCCTATCTAAAATGTGTTTTCCTCTATGATATTTCTGATATACCCTACTATAATCATTAAAATAACTTATACTAAAACTGTAAATAGTATTTGCTGTCTTTAAAGCTACCGAGCAGACGGAAGTCACCATCTGCAGAGTTTGCTCAAGTCCAAATGCAGGTTTCAACAGGAGAAGCCTCTTGTGCAGGTACGAAACGATTATTTTCTTCACTCTGTTTCAAGCTAGCACATTTCAAATCGCTAAAGCTGACCAGGACCTAAAGGTTAACAGCTGGATTTTTCCTCTATTCAAGCCAGAACAACAAGAGCAACCGGCACGAGGACAGCTACTAGTTCTAAAGCCTTAGAGGGCTCAGTTACCGAAACAATCCCTTCAGTCCACAGATCACAGAACTACTTGTAATAGGAAACATGGTCGACTTGTTTTTAGGTATTTCAGTGCTTTTACATTAACTAAAACCACCTTAATATTAGAACACTCTACACTTCCATCTTAAGCCTTTGGTTGAATGGGAAGTGTAAGATACCATCATTAAGCTGCACATGTGACCATAACAAGATAGGAATTTGTAAAACATACACAAAAATATTAAATAATTGCATATGCTTATCTACCTGATGAGGAAGAAAAGTGCCCAACTAAAACCAGTGGCTAGACATAACTGCAGTTAACTCGTTTTAATGGACAACAACTGCTGAAGAAACAATATTTATTTTAAATTGTTTTTGGTGTTTATTCAATACCTTTTTGCCCATCTTTTTTAACGAAAGATTTCACCCATATGAAGTTACTATTGAAACAAGTGTTTTAAATCGTATTACAGAGGTTTATAAAGTGATGTAAATGATTTATAGAATTTCAGCATCCACATGCAAAGAAATAATTTAACACATTAATAGGCTGTAGAGCATGTTTAATTTTGGGAAGCAATACTGACCCTTTGTATGAATCATTTATCTTTGCCAAGTAAGGTTCACTTTGCTACAAAACAGCACAGGTACTGAAAATCAATTCCAGTAAAGATAATTTTCTCTTGAAAACAAGGGGGACTAGTAACAACACAGGGGAAGCACATTTCTAAATTAAACCACAAATATTTGCTCTCTCCACCCTGATCCCAGGAGCACATCATACAGCACACCACCACTATTTCCAATGACGTGGCAAACCACAACTAGTGAGCATGTTCATGTGGCCTTGTAAATTCACATATGCAGCATATCCAGCATATGTCCCTAAAAAAAAAAAATAATCCTTCCTGATATTGTAACCTGTAACAAGTACATCATTTGCATTGTGATCCTTCTTATCTTTCAGTTATGCAACTTGGGTGGAGGGTGAGAGACATGATTTAGCAATAGACACATCATCCACATGAGGCATGTTTGTAAATAAGCCTGTCATTTACTTTTGTAAGGCACAAGTCATCATAATGTTAAGTTTCTCCCCACCTCCCAGGCTGGTAATAGAACAGTATGATTAAAGAATAAAGCCACTATTCATCAAAGTAACACGAAGCTGATAATACCTACTTCCCAAAACCGGATTAGGGGAAAGCAGGGGCAGGACAGCAACTGACACACAAACCCAACTAGCCCTTACAAGCTGTGGAAGAAGTTTTGCTTCAGCAGCAAGGGGCCTCTGGCTGAGCATGAAGCTCGCAGGAGGTGACACCAAGCACATGTGGTGAGGGACCGCTGCTCCAATGCAGTCGTATGGGAGGGACACGACCTGTCCTCAGTTTCCCTTCCTAGGGAGCAAAACCTTCCCTTCCAGCGCTGTTTCTCAAGACATGGTGTTTCTCAAGACATCTCCCACATCTCTTGAGGCATCCCTCTCACTTCAAGGGTTCAAAAGAAAGTCTACGAGTTGTAAGGCATGAATTTTAACACAGAATCCCATGAAAAACCACACACACGTGCCTGTAAATACAGCATATACAGTGACACTTCTGTAGAACAAACTTATGCCATCCCTCACACACACCTACTCGGAAAGGAGGCGATACCCGGGCGAACAGGGCACAGCCACCAGACGAAAAAGTTCAAAGGTACACTTCCACGGACCAGCAAAGCCGCGTGGGCGGGCGCACACACACACACGGTAGCCAGGCTGTTTTGAACCGAAGCACAGCTCGGAGCCAGTTTTCAACGCCATCGCACTGGGAAACTGAAGCCACCCAGCCGGCCTCCGCCTGAACACTGCCACCTCCCCGGCGCGCAGCTGACCCGCACCCCGCGGGCACCGCCGCGGCCCGGGGCCCCCATC
>VZSZ01002336.1:479386-511144 GCA_013398815.1 Ibidorhyncha struthersii | reverse complement strand
GGCCGGGCCCGGAGCAGGCCGCGCAGCCGGGGCCACGGGATATTGGTATGGTTGGGTGGCACAAAGTAAAATTCACGAGCTTCCCCCCCCTTCTCTGCCCTGGCGTGGAAGAAGAAGCCACTTTCCAGCAGCCGTGGGCGATGCTCGGGCCCCGCGGTGGAGCCGCCACTCCAGGCACAGCAGCCGGGACAGGACGCCATGCTACAAGCAGTAGGCCACAGTTCTGCTTGGTGGCTGCCAATAGTGGAAATGGCCCCCGCGTCCCCGTCTCGTCTCTGCATTGAACCGCAGAGGTGACAAGGTGAGGTGCCTCCAGACCTCGTAGCACAAGGAGATTGGTTTGAAAACTGGGGGCTGAGAAAAGGGGCTTCTAGGACCCCGCAGACCCGCCGACAGCCCGCCCAAAAGACTTCACTGTGCTGTAAGACTTAGTAGCATCCTGTTTGTTGGTTTTCAGGATCATGACAGACTGAAATGGTGTCATACACCCAGGACTATTAGTTCAGGCAAGAATCATCAGCGAGAGCTTGACTTGATGGGCAGATCCCCTTGTCCGTCCCACAGTGCCAGAGGAATTGCTTACATGTGCGAGTGGTCATGTTCTCGACAGTCTCAGTTTCCCTTTAATTCACTAAAAGCTATAAAATAGGAAATGTCTGAGCTTTTATGTGCTTATCTTCAACAGCATAAGCTTGAAACTCTTGTCTGTAGCTCATGAATTGTCCTTAATTTCATCTACATTACTTTTATATTCTTCCTAATCATCTTCAAAAAAAAAGAAATCATGTTTTGATGTCTTAGTTCTCTTTTCCTCTTTCCTTCTTTGACTGATCAGCAATGGAAAACAGTTGTAAACAAAAACATTTGAGTAAGTATATTTTTTTCACCTCCTTATGTTCTCAGAATTGCAAAACCGGGCATTACTCTTCCCTTTCCTGTTCTGTTGCACGGTGATGTTGTGGTAACAGCAATAAATAAATAAAGCAACATTACTCCACCTTAACAAGTAGCTGAATTTTTGAAGGGGCAAAGAGATCTTCCTTTTTACAGGACAAAGCACTAGAAATAACGTAAAGCATAAATAATGTACAGTGGAAGGAATGGTGTCAGACCTTGGGCTTCCCTCTTACACCAAAAGCACCCCAGGGTAGATTTAATGGCCAACAACTCTTGATGACATCTCAGCATTTCTGGCTAATGACAGCTGATCTGACCACTCCAGATGGTGAGCTGCAGGCACTGGGTGTCGTGTTTACAAACTATTTTGGTCATTCTTAGCAGGTACATCCCACCTTTCTCATTTGCTGGAGCCATCTTGCTGTGCGGTGGGAGAAGGGCTCTGGGACCATCTGTGGCTAAATCTTGCCCTTCCCCAAAGTAGGAAAGCAATATTTTGCATTTAGAAATTTGGATGTCCGTGTAAAAAATGCCGGGATCTATTTTGGTAGAAGATAATTTTAAAAATGGTATTATAATGTGAATAATGGAATGACTCAAGAAGTGATAGTTACTATGAACTAGTTAAGAGTAATGTGGGGTTCGGCTTTCCCTTCTGGGCTCTGGCCTTTGACCCTGGCCGCACTTAGAATGTCATTTTATATAGTTCAAGGAGGAAGCACCTGCAGTTAACATGAAACTTGGGCTTTTAGCTAAAAAAAGAAATACACAGTCACTGTAACTACATGACAGCTAAGCAGTATTGAAAATACGCTGAACAGACTCAAATTTTGAAGTAACAAATAGGACGTATACATTCTCCCCATTTAAGGAAACTACATCGTGGCCTAGCTGGGTGCTGAGGTCATCGCCACAGGAAATTGTGCAGAGCTAGCAGTACAAAACCGCTTTGATTTTCAGCTGTATGATTAGTTAAAAGTCACAGCTGCAGGAGGTGAATGCTGCCAGATGAAACCACCGATTCCTGTGAGGTGTTCAGCATACCGGTAGAAATCTGGGGATTAATTCCCAGCCCCGCGTGTCAGCAGCTGCTTGGGGCCATGGAGGAGCAGGTACTGCAGAGCTCTTGCGTTGCCCGTCTGGAGCAGCAGCCTCCTTCCTCTTCCTGCCTCCAGTCAAAAATGCCCTTTGGATTTGTGTTTTCATCTGCCTTTTGTTTAGACTTTTGCACAGAGAAGCCATTTTGTGCTAGAACTTGCGTTTTTTTAAAACCAAATGCCAAATATAGTAGCAAAATTGCAGTCAAATCCTACATGCTGGCAGCACTTCATGTAGCTTGTGTATCCTGTCATATGATCTAACTTGGTGAAAAAATAAACATGCTCAGCTGAAGCATATAGAAACTGAAAGTTTGCCTGGGCACTGCTGCAACAAAGATTTCATTATTTAATACCATGCTGAATCCTTGCAGAAAGATTTTGTACAATGTCACCAAATTGGTTGCAGGACAGCAAGAATCACCAGCTTTGACAACACAAAATATTAAAAATTGCGTGGCTTTAGTAATTGTTTTATATTGAAGTAAGGCTTCAGACTGACCCCCAAAAAATCACTAATAATTTCTAATTATTATTTTTTTTCATTTCTAGTTTCTGAGAAGATGTTTTTGCTCATGTTTCTATGTACTTTTCTGCAGTTATGATTTCTGCAGAATTCTGCAGTTATCAGGGATACTGATTTTTTTTCTTTCGGATGAAAACAGAGACAGCCACCTAGCTTCCGAGCAAAGGAGCATATAGGCCTCACTCTTGCAAAAAATATTACAAAATTAATGACAATCATAAGGTCTGATAAAATGCATAATTCTTCAATTGCAGCCATTTCTACTGTGAAAGAAAGGCCAAATCAGAGCAAACATGGGGCCAGAATTCTGCTGGACAGCTGCAGATTATGGATATACATTTCTGAGCTGATTACCAGGGGCTCATTTTATAGCTAATGGAGTGAAACAGAGCTTTTACAGCAGAGTTCATCTTGCCTGGAATAAATGTTAGCTGCAGATCCAACAAATCATGCTTTAAACGTTCCTGGATTTCTCCATCAGCTGCAAACGGGGATTACGCTAAGTCATCTATGTTCTAGATGGTCCTAATTAGGTATTTTCATATGTATGTATAGCTGCATCTGATATATATAGCTCTCTATATCTGATACAAATGTATCACGCACTTCCCCTCAGTTTAAAAGAATTACAAACATTTCAGTTGATAGAGCCTCTTATTTTTAACATTAAGAGTCTTCATGAACTGACTTTGAAGGTCCAAGAGGGGAACTCAGCAGGTAGGAATGGGAATGACAGCGTTCAGCCTGTGGAGTTGGGGGGATGGACACCACGAGGCCTCCAGCAGGAGCCCCTGAAGAGGGAGTTAGTCCCGAAACCTCCCCTTTCCCTTGGAGGCAGCACACCTGTGTGGTACAGGGGTTCGGTTTTTGCATTTAGGTCTCGTGCATCAGTGTATATTCTTGCAGATCTCAGGGAATTAAGGTAGGTAAGGTGACATTGAACTATCATTTATTTCTCTGTGCAGGTCATGTAATTGTGTGAGGTAAGGTACATTTCAACAGTGTATACTACACATTAAGCAATCACCTAAAGTTCGATCAGAGTGGGGTCTGCATGCTTTGTAGGCTGTCTCATAAATTCAGCTACAAATCATTTCTTCTGGAGAAGGTTTGAGATCACAAAAGCTTATGAGAATACAATAGTTCTTTGTACAAAGCATTCACACCCTGCTTTCACCAATTCACAAAATGTAGAGCAGTTTGCTTCACTTATAATGCTACCCTTTCAGTACAGACAGTTGGCTGCAGAATTAAACTCTAATGGAATTAAGGAATCTAATATTAATATGCCTATATTATCTGTGGGAACAGATATGACTCACTTGGAAGAGAAATCATTATTGTGCTCTTTGGTGACTAATACAGTCTCAGCTTTTAAAATCCTTTATGTGAATTCAGACCTGGTAAATCTGGATTCAACAAGTGCACCTCCTCACCGATAAAAACAAGCGCAGCATTGTGTAACCAATGCCCTGTAGCAATTGCACGCTTCTCAGGAAAGCGATGACTGTCTTTTCTTCAAGTTTAATTCTAAAGCAACCTGTCTCACAAAATGGGTAGCTTTGCCAGCTGACTTTTAATTAGTGTTATTCCAGAAACAGGAGAAAGAGAATGAGGGAAGAAGTTACCAGATTGCTGTAACTGCCCAAACAAGCGAGTGCCTGATGTGGACCATCAGTGCAGAGTTTGTGGAACACCTTACAGTGGTCCATGCTACGTGAAGTCAAAATAAAGGTACACATTTTTCCCCCTTTTTTCCCCCCTGAAGAATGGGAAGCATCACACCAGTCACTTGACTCACACCCCTCTGGCATCATCATTTTAATAGTTCAGAAGGTTCCCTGGTTCAGAAGAAACGTGCAAAGGCACAAATCAAAGCTGAAGCTGCTGTCTGAGTGACAGCTCTTTGTGTCTCTGTGCTTCCCTGATCCCTATACTCTTATCTTTAGCAACTACAGATAATGGCATAAATTTTCTCTGGTGCCCATTCTTTACCGTGCAAATTGCAGAGAGCGCTAGATAGTTAGAGAGTAGCTGTGAACTAGTCTGATCAAAAATTATTTTGCTCCTGTGCCACTATTTAGGGAGAAAATGCCAGGCATAGCCTTTGACTCATGCAGCCAGTTTTTCATGATCCTCCCTCTTCAGGGCTTCAGGCCCCAGGTTTTCTTTTTGTCACTTGTTCCATATGTGAGTTGCTCCCCACACCCCTTCGCCTGAACTTACTCCCATAAGCTTCCTTCTGGGAAGGGAGACTGTCTTCACAATTACATGGCATTCAAAGGAAAAGCAGTCGGGATTACGTCTGTTGGACTGCCATCAAGCAGTGTTTCCACCCCATCCATTCCGAAAATGTTACTCACGACTCTAATGTGAACTTGCGTGTACCTGCGTGTGTACAGCTGCTTGCATACAGCTCCTACTGACTCAGCAATGGGACAACTGATATCTGGGACACACAGGAGTTTCTCAGATTGTTAGTGGAAATTTAGAGCTTGATTCAATCGCACGCACAAGAGCATCTGATGCCGTACGAGGGATCCTAAGGTATGCCACACAGCCATATGGTGCAGGAAGATATGATATGGGATACTGGTGCCGTTCTGAATGAAGCAGTAGCTGAAGCCCAGGTGGAGTGCCTAGAGCACCTTCAATGACACGAGGGACCCATGTGGGCAACTGGACTAAACCCCTAATCATGACAGTTAAGAGAGCCCAAAGCGTGGCTCTGCTGACCGAACATGTCTACCCTCTGGCAAATTGTGTTGCTTTCTGGGCTCCAGCTGAGCATATTAACCCGCTCTCCACTGCTAGCAAGTCACCTCCCTCCATAGTTTCAGCTGGTTGGGCTCCACAGCCCAGCCCTGGTAGGGGCCCCATCACCTTGGTTGAGCTCAGGGGATCGCTGTACCCTGAGAAAAGGCTGCGCAGCAGAGCCAGGCGAGGTAAGGCAGAACCAGAGATGGAGGTAGGGCTGTTGAGCTGAGGTCCAGTAGAAAAACACTGATGTGAAAAGGTATAAAATGCTGGAGGGGAAAAAGTGGAGAGGCAGAAAATGGCAGTTTGGTGACATTGGCCAGTGAAGGCTCATCTGGTGTCTTGCAGGGGGAGGTGAGCATGTTAATGCTTAGCCTAGTAGCTTGCTAGTCATAGCCATCTGTATTAATCAATAAATTATTAATTTACACTTTTAAATTGTACCTGCTTGCAGGGTTTTTTTTTGCAGATGGTGGAAGGTGTCTAGCAAAGTGACGTGTGAGGGGTGCAGATTGGCAGGGGGTGCAGGTTGCAGAGGAATTGTTATTCTGAAAGAAGAATAACAAAAGCTGAAACCAATTGTGCAGTCTGGTGGTGTCGTAACTATTCAAATTAGAGATTTATAGCTTGGATTTTATGGGGACTATTAATGGTAGCAATATAAAAAGGGGAGAGAAGAAGAGAACAAAATTCTCCCATCCTAAGGAACTTTTAAGGACGCACTCAGTTCATGGGAGTGGGAAGCTTTCATGGGAAAGGGTGCACTTAGAAAAGCAGGAAAGGCATTTACAATCTGTCAAGAGAACATTAAATTTAAAGCCAATGCTCAAGTTTCTGCATAACGGGCTTTATGAAGAATTGCAGAACTTGGAATGACGACTGCTGCTGCTTTATAGATAGAAAATGTGGAAGTGAAATACAAAATGAAATCGCTGGAGGAACAGGACTGGAAACTGTGCTGAGCAAGGGGAACGGGACTGGTGGGAGTGAGCTGATTTGTGTGCTTCTGCTGCACAGCTTGCATTCAGCACTTAGGATGTGAGACCAGACAGCGTGATGAATGGCATATTGGCAGTCAAAAGAAGTTTGAGCAGCTGTGAAGGGAGTATTGAAAGAAAAGCAATTTGTGGATCAGAGCATTTGGCTCGCCAGAGGATGATTCAGTCTCTGAAAAGGGCACTGGGTGCGGAAAAGCAGAGTATCATTCCACCTCTGTCCTGGTTTGAGGTAAAACAGGACCAATTTTGTTCAGTAACTTTGCTTCTTAGCTGGGCCTCTTCTAACTGCTGAAATTAACAGCATATTGTGCAGACAATGTTCGCTCTCTCAGAGTGATAAGACCAATGTTTATAGCTGATGCCCAGGCATGGTACGCGGAGAGGCTCTTGCTTATACTTATGGCTATAACAGCCAAGGCCAACCAACTTTGTTGTTCGCCACGTTGGAGGGTTGGAAGCAGAAAAGCACAGTGGGGTCCCACCTGCAGGGAGGAGCGGACAGGCCAGGTGACCCAAAACTGACCAACAGGGTATTCCATCCCATCTGCATCATGCTCAGTATAAAAGCTGAGGGATCAAAGGGTCAGCAGGAAGCTGGAGAGCTAGGAAGCTGGGAGCACTGGCTCTGGCTCTCTCTCTCTTCCTTCAATGGCCGACATCTGAGGAGGACTCTGTTCGTCTGCCTTTGGTCCCGATCCTGAAGGCAAATCCAGAATCCAGTTCCCGTCCGTCACTGAGTCCAGCCTGGGACTGCCCCAGTGCCAGCCGGTGTCCTGATTGTCATCCTGGGAGCTTGATACAGTTTTGTATATATTTCATTATTTTCTTTTTTATTTTATTATCAATATTTCATTAAAGTAGTTTAGTTCCTTCTAAACTTGTCTCTTTTTCCCTCCTCTGCCTCTCTCTTTGAAGAGGGGTAGAGGAGAGCATCTGTCAGTCCCATCTGGGGTCCCTCACGTCCCCAGTGGGATTTGGCCTAAACCACGACACACCTCTCAGTGCAGGGTTTAGAAACAAAGATGTTGGCCCCTGGCACCTTTGGATTTGGCTGAATCCTTTTGATTTGGCTCTACTGGCTTTGCCAGTGATTCTGTGATTTCCAATATGAATGTGTTCATGCCTGGTTTATACTATTTGTACCAACACTATCCTTCAGTCCAGCAGAGTCCAGAATGGCTTTTAGTTCACACTAAGTGGAAACCTATATAAAGGGTAAATCCTGCCATAATAGCAAAGGCGGCTCTGATACTGTCCTATAAATCACTGCCAGGGCACGACTGCACGGGCCTTTGAGGACCATGTTGCAACTGAGCTCAGCCAGACCACCTCACCATGGTTCAATGTACACATGTGCATCCTGTGATAAACCATTGTCTTTCTTGGCTTGCATTTTGTGAAAGATGGTAGCTTGTAGACCACTCTGGGGTTTTTTTCCTCTCTCATATTTGCGTTCATCTATGAGGTATTTAATCCCAACCCTTCTCAATTTAGGCCATGTTCAGTTGTTGGCTTGTTGTGTTTTTTTTTAAAAAGAACATCAGTGTTTTTTTTCTCTACCTTCTGGTACTCCACAATTCTGAAATAAATAATCCTTCCTTCTTGTAGCAGCTCCTGGTATTACTAAGGAAAATATTCAGTAGAGTATCTCCTCTGACTAGTCTCTTGAAAATCTTTTACCTTATCAAAGATATGTTAGTTTAGTCCACAAGACATTGTGAGACTGCTGCATTAAATCCTTTTTTTTCCCCCTGGACGTATTTATCTATATGAATCTTTTCTTTTAAAATATGTCCTGGAGATGAATAAGAAATGTTTAAAATCTGACTCCCAGTATAAACTGTAACTTGAATATGAACACGTATATTATGTTGTACATACATACCAAGATTACAGAAATATGTTGTATGTTTTTAAGGGTGTTAGTAGCATGTCATGTTTTTTATACAATTTACATATTTTTGCACTCAGAATTTTTTCAGTAGCTTTTTTCTCAAGACCTAGCCTGTAGCTTATAATGCTTATAAGCCAAAGAGAATAAGCTGGCAGGAACCAAGGATACTGGGTATCTGACCTGCTTACAATGAAGCATCTATAGAGAGACAGCAAAATAAGAAAGGTAACACAGAAGATATCAGGGAGAAAACAAATGAAAAGAAACAGTCTGTTAGAGTCTTTGTTAAATGTAGCCATTTGAAGATAAGTGCATGAGCTAATGTGCAAATATTAATACGGTGGGAAATCAAGTGGGATGTCAATCATATGCCACCGTATCAGAGGAGCCCAAAAGAATTTCCCAACCAAACTTATTTCTCACTTTCCACACAGCCGAAATGGGTGAAGTTGATGTGTTTGTCTGTATTTGAGTAAATTCAATTTTGGCTATCGATAAATATTTAGAATCTGAATAAGAAATTTTGGTTTTAATGACCTGATTTCCCCATCAAACAGGACAGAGATAAAGCCGCAGCAACAAAAATCACTATGTAATAATGCCATGCACATTGTTCAGTACAAAAATGGAAAAACCTCGATGTTCAATTTAAGAAAAAAATGTTCTGCAATGACTATTGCAAATGACAGGGACAGCAAATATGTCATTAAAACAAACAGATGCTACTGTGTATGATGACCTGTTTAGGGTTATTTTCTTTAATTCTTCAAATTAATCTGATGATGCATATAAAAATGGACGGGGTTTATAGGTTCTTTAAAACTTCTTTAAAAAATCACTGCAGTACATTCACATAATGAACTCCCTTAGTATAAAATTTTATCACAAGAATGCAATTTCACATGCAAGAAAACCCAGAATTTTTGTTTTAATGAGAAAAAAAAATCGTTCCATCGCAAAACATGAGCTCTCAAACAATCGATTTGAATTATGCTTTAGCAGAGTAGTTTGCTCCTGTTGATTACACTTCCATGCTAATGCACAGCATGTCTGTAATCACGGAATTTTAGAAAGACATTCCAGCACTGTAGCATTTTAAATAGCCATGTTCCAGTGCATGCTCAAGGATACATTTTAACTCTTCAAAGAATCCATTAAGTACTCTGGGCTGCTGCCTATTGAATTACTTACAGAGATTTCCTCAACTACAAGTTGTTGGAACCAATGTTTTATAGTTATTCAGCTCCCGACTTTCAAGTGTCTATGGGAAAATAAATTGGCTTGGGTGTTTTAAAGAGACATGGCTAGTTCAATAATGGTCCCTACTATGTATAGGCAATTCCAATGATCTATACAAATGGAGACTCACAGATCAGGTATTTTGGAAATACTGCACTATTTGGGAAGTGATTACTTCTTGCACGATTTCTGATTTTAAAAAAGGTACCTCAACACTGCCTTGGCAGAATTGTCTCTTGTAGTACAATGGGGTAATCTCTTTAAAATAAAAAGTAAAATTTCAATAAAATTTTAAAAAATGAAGCAAGAGATTTGAAATAATATTTTCTTTAAAAAACCCCAAAACCTTGTATGCCTCACTCAGTGTTCAATCACTTCAGCTAGAACGTGAAAACCTGAGGTACTAATTAGAAAATTACTCAAAAGTAAGTCATCACCTAAACTGAAAACACCAAAGTTAAACAGTAAAACTAATGCATTTTTAACACTTTCAATTTTATAATTAAACATATTTGAAACATAAGTAATCTGATAAAAACTATGCTTACTCTGATAATATCCAATTAGAAATTTTATACATTAGCTAAAGTCACCTTCACTAAATTATGCAGCATAATCTACGCAAAAATCTGGAGGGGACTAGAACAGCTAACTTAATTGTCTTAAATAAGCTGATAGTCTGTAAATATGAGAGCATGCATGGCTACATAGAACTCAGGCCAAATATATGGAAACTACCTTCTTTAGTTATGATTCATACCATAGCCACTATGATCAGATACTTTATTTTAAAAAACAAACCAAAACAACAGCGTCTGGTCCAGCATGGTACGTGTTCTTTGTCCCACACAGTCACCTATACCTGAAGGAGTGAAGGGAGAAGGACAGAGATTGTCACCCAATGGTGGGTCCCAACAAAATGAAAGACAAATGTGTGGCCAAAAATTACGGCAGCCCTTCAATGAAAGTACTGTGGACTGGAGAGCTGTCAAAAGGTGGCTCTTCACCACAGCAATGGTGGCTAACTCTGAAGACAGCTTTGCATTACCTTAACTGAGGGGTGGGTCAGAAGAGCTGCCCTCACCTAAGATGACAGGTGGTGACAGTACCAAAAGGAATTTGAACTCCCTGTATTTTTTTAAGTGTTCTGCTTTGATTACAGCTACTGTCATTATCCTTCACACTGCCACCAGGACTAGTACTTCTGGGTATGCTCTATGTTTCTCACCTTCCCGAGCACCTAGAACTACATTACTTATCAAGTGAGCCTTGATGGAGCTGAGCTCCATCTATTGACTAGCATCTTTTTCTCAGAACTCCGCATATATTCAACAGACTCATGCCAAAAGGGTCAATTTGCTCCAAAAAGGAGCACGTGCATCAGCAGCAGTAAAGGGCTTGGTAACTACCATTCTCCCTTTTGGCAGTGTTTGTGTAGAGAGCCTTTGCATTCATGCTAAGTGGCTCTCACAGCTTGTGCATTCAGTACAGTACTAGAGCCTCAAGATGTATCAGTAGATAGCATACAGAAACTCTGCATCTGCATTCAAACCACAACTGAACTGAGACTTGCTTACCACAGGTTAAACCCCTCCTTGTTCAACAGAAGCCAGCAAACACTGGGGGCTCTTAACTCACTGATAGACATGCAGCATTATGCCTTACCGTGACTAAGAGAAAACTTTCAAATTCCATCTTCCCTTCTGTCTCCAGAGTTATCCTAGCTAGGGGCAGATTAGTTATGAATGAGTGAGGTATAGCTCCCCTTACCTGTTTCGGGTGTACGGCAAGCTGCCTCCCCTTCAGGTCATGCTCCTCCCACTCCCAAGAGCTGCTGACGACATGCTGAACTACGCGTGCAATTGATCCGCGGTGGGACTGGGGAAAAAAAAGAGTTGCTCTTCCGACTACAGACTATAATTTTGTACCATTAATTAAACAAAAACAGTGAATACAGAACTCGGAAAGTAAGTTTTACTTCTTTTTAGGTTTGAGAGCGCTCTGCTGTCCTGGCTGATCCTGTGGCAAGTCTGCCCATATTCAATATTAAAATAAAAAGTAGTGAAGTATGCTGTTTACTACAGCAGGTAGATTGTCCAGTCCTCATTTTAATGGTCTCTTCTTGGTTTCAGTCACAGACGTACTTCTATTAGAGGGAGTCAGAACCCAGTGCTCACATCTTTAGGACTTCCTATCAGTACATCAGAATGTCAGGGTGGAAATACATACAGATTCTTCACTGCACCAACTGCAGATGTGCAGGCTCTCAAAACAAACTTAACAATGTAAATTCAACATTTCAGATAAAACACCCTCCTCTGAAGCCTTATAAAAATACCAGTGCAACATAGAGCCATTTTACAAAACAATTATCTTTATAGAAAGGTATTTTAGTGGCATATGCTGAGGTAAATAATAAAAACAGACCCAACAGAGGGCATGACCAGTGTTATGGAGAACTCTGGATGAAATTTGGCCAAAAGCCTGTGTTATAAAAGCTAGTATTTACCTACCAGTTATGATTGCTGGTAAGGTGCTTATTGCTGTAATACTTCAAAATTAGTCTTCAGTTTACAAATTGAAAAATATACGAAATTAGATCTGTATGAATGTTAGGTATTAGCTGTCACAAATTTTAAAAGGCATTGTACCAAGTTTTCTTAATTGTTTACTAACCAATTTGATTGTAGCAGGTAAATAAACTACAGCATACATTTTACCTGACACCATGCATCAAAATCACCATAAAAACTAAGTTTATCAAAGTCCAACTCCACAAGGAAAACATGAAAAAGTGCAAAGTATGTACCCAGTATTTCTGTCACAGCTGTTTTTTCTTAATACAGCATGAAAAAGGTTTACAGCATATATTAAGAAAATTCTTACAAGTGTTCACCTCAATGCTTATATATACAACATTTTTCTCAAAGTGCTCACTATATGAAAAAACTGATTGGATAAAAATATTTAAACAGTGCTTTCTGAACATTCAGGGAAAATTCATATAATACATCAGTCCCATAAGTTTTCCTCTTCGCTCAGTGCAATGAGATGCAGAAGTCACATCAACTTCACGAAAACTTTGCTTGCCACAGTGCCAGAAAACCTCAGTTACAGTGGCATTCTTGGTGTCCCATTGGGAGTGGGTCTTTTATTTTTTTGCATGTGGCTTTGATGTTTTCGAGATCTTACTACTTTCATTCTTACTTCAAATACTTCTTGTATGGCTTTTCGAAAACAATGGAAATTGTAGTCTATTAATCCTACAAAGACAGAAATGTTTTCCATATTAATAAAAACATTTATACAAATTAGGTAATGAAAAAACTGCTTATATTCTACACTTAGTGAAATACCACACTGTTCTCTCTGGAGGTCATAATCAGTGAATTTTCCAGGCATTTTTTTCTGGGCTAAGCAAAAGCACATTTGATAAATACAAATAATTCAGTGAGCATTATAGTTTCATACCGCGTCTGATATTAAATATACTTATTAGTCTTAAGAGCAAACAAATAGAAGTTCATTGGCAGATAACAAAGCCTTAACTTAATAAAGAGCTTTGGAGAAGTGCTCAGTATACTACAAGAAAAAATAAAATCTTTCATAAAATACAGTGTCATTTTGTATGTTTGCTTTACAGAATAAAAATTGATAAAAATCAATAGCATCTAGTCATGAAAGCATTTTCATTTTTTGACAATGCATAAGCTGTGAAATGGATACTTGATAGAAATATCACCAAATAACAGCCAGCTATATTTAATCTCACATTGTAATTGAAAAATAACACAATAGATATGCTGTTAGATTACATACATACATACATAATAGGCAGATGATATTACCATGTGAGAGGGCTGCATGTGATCCCACAGAAAAGCTGTAAAGCCATATTGGTAGTCAATTGGAAGATTTACTGGGTGCTACAATTGTGTAATACTGCAATACAATTTTAGAATTTTGGTACTGAGCTTATGACCTCATTCAAGGTTAATGCCATAAGCTTTCTTAACTCAAATACTGCAGTGTTTTCCACTTCAATTTCCCTAACAGGAGATGATACATATTATAAGTGGTTTAAATCCACCATGTTACACTTCGATTTTTTTTTTTCAGAAATTATTTTCCCTCTCCCTAGAGTTCAGACAAAATATTATGTGGAAGTCACCAGGCACCAAAAGCTAATCTGCATTATAATACCAAAACTGTACTGTTACAGGCTATAGCACTAAGCGTCCCAAACTATGTAGACACAACAACCTGACACAGTTGTGAACAGACCCTAATGGATGTTTATTCAACAATGTGAAATAGTGTTCTTAGTAGATATGTCAAAGTAACACTTCTTATGCTTACAGCAAAAAAAAAAAAAAAAAAGTGACCACATCTAACATTCACAGATAATACAGGCAGTATGGGTATCAAAGAGAAATTCAACCAGTTTCAGTTCTATAAAATAAAAGCTAAACAGCCTGTCAAACAGCCCAGCAGACATGGTATGACTACTGCATTCACAAACACGCCAACGCTGACTGATGGATTATACATCACAAGATGGGGACAAGCCCAGATGATGGCTCATTCTTCCACTGCTCAGTCCTGGTCTCAGGACACTTCAGTAAGACCAGTAACTCAGTGAACATCACGCCAGTGAGCAGAGCAATCATGAACTAAGCTTTCAGTATTGACCTTGACCAGGGTCAGAGACATAACCAACAAATTTTATGCACTTTTAACTGCAAAATATGAAATTCACCTAGTTCCCAAACATGCAGCTTCTCAAAAGCCTCCTTTCAGAGACGAGAAAAGCAAGAACACGAACATATTTCTTTCTATCAGCCAGTTTCAATAATTTTCCCTTAGTTATGGCATGCAAGCTGTTCCAAATACGTATGCTGGCGCCAACAGGTACAAATCAATGTTAGCCAAGATAAACTGACACATTCTACTGTTGCAGATGGAAGCTTTACTGTACTGGATGTAAACTTTCATATGCTTTGATAGCAGAAAGTTGTCAAATACATTTATGACTTCATCTTATCTTAATGCCAGTACAAATATCTCATGCCTTTAAACATGTTGCGCAAGCTCTATCAAGCTGTACTTACCTTTAATATTTGTGATACAGCTAGAGACTGTTATCAGCTAATGACAACCACAGTTATTCATTAACTCGCTAATACAAGAGAAAAGTAATGCAATACCAGAAAAGGGAAAAATACCTTTTCTCTCAAAGCTTTCTTCTCTGACAAAACAAACAAGAGCAAGGAATTTTGTCACCTCTTTTAAATAAAGGACAGTTGTATTGTTCAGTTTTATGATTGCCATTGATTCTTTGTCATAAGGAGTTCCAGTGCCATCATCTTTAAGCCTAAGGGGCAATATTCAAACAAACAAACAAACAAGAAAAGATAAGCCATCAGATGAGCTACTGAAAGTACTCCCGCATTGGTTCTTCCACCAGATAATCTCAAACTTCATGGAATTTTCATTTTAACCTTTCGGGAAACTCTTCTTCAAACTACACACCACATAAACTAAGAAGACATAGAGATTAAATCATTTATCCAATCACACACCAAATCTTAGATCTGGGGCTAGAAATCAGATTGTTTGATTGCCAAGTACCTGAACTGGAACCTTATTTTTTCCTCTATTAGTTGCCAACCATTTACCACAAGGTTGTCTGTTTTTTTTTAATCGATGCACTGTATTATGACTTTATCTAAAACATGTGAACCAGTAACTCTGTACTGATAATTCCAAATCTAGTAACCTTACTTGAGTAGTGGCAGCTGACTGATAGTTTAAGCCATCATGAGACTTTCCTCACAAGATGTTGGCTTTTGCAACATCAAATCATGAAAAGAGATTTCTCCTCCACAGATGATGTCATGATGATCACTGTATTAGTTTTATACTTTGTAATTTTACCCTTATTCCTGAACGCACACACACCTTGTTAAATGGGGAGTTATCACCAACATCCCAGAACAATTAGTATCAATAATATATTAAGGTAGCAAGTTCCAGGAACAGAGCACAACGAATTAATTCTAATATCATGTCTTTAGTCTATAGCTAAAAAACATGGCACGCAGATTTCTGGTGATAAATGCTAAATGGTTACACAAAGACAGTGGTAGAGTGACATTTTGTGAACAGAGAGCACCACAAGTGGCGTTGTACAGATAATAATTAAACATATAGTCTTTTGAAGTACACAGCATCTTTCTCTGTACGAAAAATAATGCCACAGAATCAGCATCCTTTATGGTATGCTTCTGTAAAACACAAGTTCTTGTACAGTTACTTAAGTGACCAACTCAAACATATGAAATATACAGTAGAACATACAAACTGAAGAAATTTTAGAAAGGTATTCCACAATTTGTTGTTCTTTTGAAGTTCCCATGCTTAGGGCACATCTGCACTAGGACTCTCCCTCGTACCTTCTCCAAGAGTGCAAGAAGTCTATCAATGGGTAAGAATACAAGGCTACCAAAGACTCCCACACTCTAAGCACGCTGTGGTTTAGCCTCCAAGTCTATGCATCTTAATGCACTAATTTTTAATGTGCCCCTGCCTTTCCCAGGAATAGCTGGCATTACATTTGGCCAAGGTCCAAGCCATTTAAAACATAACTTGCAAGGAGATGTATGTGCTACCCCAGGAGATCTCCAGTTGCTAATGCATAAGGAAGGGAAACTGAAAAAAAAACCAAAACAACACGAAGGTCATGTAGAGAAAAGAGGACTAACAGAGAACTGAAGCATGAGTGAAACAGCTCTCTAAGGCCAGTAGAGGCCACTAGATATTAAACTACATATGGCCCCACTTTTTTTTTTTTTTTAAATGGGAGGCACCCTTCAGTTGTGTTTGTCCCTGGGAAACAAAAAAATTAATGTTTCCTTTTATGTTAGGTTGGTTACTTCCCAATTCTTCCTCTGCATAAAATTATTAGCATAGAAAGAGGAAGCTGTTCACAAAAGAGGCTGGGCAGGGAACAGTGCTTGCTGCTGGCAGGGGATCTGTACCTCAGAGGCCTGCCATCTCCTACTTCCCCCCCTTTCCTGACAAATTACACAGTCTCATTATTGTTTATACCCACAGCGTTCTAATTTTGAGGCCGTTCAGATTCTAGGTACACAGGTTTACGAAAAACATTAACAATTTACTTACCCATATATACAAGAAATGTCAATCACAACATCTATCATATCACAGCAGAGCTCGTAAGTTTGCATATCCACTGGAGTACTGTCCGTTGCAATATAGATCTTACTGACTACATCAAATAAAAATGCTTTTTCAATCCCGGAATTCTATTATAGAAAAAAAGAAATAAAAATAAAATGGAAACCATGTCTTCAAATTAATACCGAGCTTTTTTGTTCCCCTACTTGCCTGTTATACAAAAAGCTAGGCTGAAGAAGTGGAAGTTAAACTGCAATCAAGCCCATTTTGAAAGAACTGTACATACAGCACTGTTGTGTTTGTAGCAAACCATGATGCTCACAAACCTTCCAACAGTTTCTGCCTCTGAGCAGCATTAACGCCAAGTTACACTCCCAAACTTCCCCTCTCTGGAAAACATCTAGAGAGATTACATTTATTTTCAGTGGAAAATGTGGGGACTGGTGGGGGGGGTGGGGTTGGAGGAAGTCCTCCAAGACCAAGCTTTTGGGTTTTTGATTGTAACAATGGACATAAAAAGAGAGCTGTCATTTAAAGTTATTCTAGCAGGACATGTAAGAAGGTAGAAACAAGGAAAAGAGAAAGCTGATGGACAAAGAAAGCAGTAGTGTTCAGGAACTAATTTCTCAAGGAAATTGAGAAATTGTCTCATCAGGGTCTCTAGCTGTTTTACTGTCTGGTTCCTTAGAACATCATTTAAGATCACAGGAGAAAGACCAGTATTTTGGTGGAGCTCTTTCAGTTTTCATGTAGCATTGGTGTTTAAAGCCATGTTTATAATGCTAAGGCTTGCTAATGTGATGACAGCTATGTTCCTGTCATCCTGCCAAGCTGATTAAGACTCTCTCCATCCTGGAGATGTATCATATTTGCAGCTCTCAGAGGCTAGCCAGGAATGCTAGCTCATACTCTTTGTGTAGATAAGTAAACTGCCATAAGCATCTACTTCCTGGAAAATAAGAGAGAAAAAAATGTGTACTGTTTAACTGAAAACAGTAGCTTTGCTTGCTGATATCAAGGGATTGCACCTGGGCAGCTGTCCCAGCATGAACACAAAGGGCAATTTCCCAGTATTGCTAAAGCTCAAGCTATGAAATATGTTTCAGAATCCACCTATACAAAGAAAAGAAGCAACTTTCTTCCATCAAACCGAATTTTCTCCATATACAGGCTTCCCTTTTCAATATGGTTTGGGATTGCTGCCACAGCAATTTTATAACTACCAAAAAACACACTGAAAGAAAACCCCTAACAAGTGTTAATAGCTTCAGCTTCCTTTGTAGTTACAGAACTTATCGTTTTTCTTCTTCTTTTTGAAGAACACATAGTTAAGAGACTGAAGTGACCCTCTCACTTTCCAAATTTCCTGAAACAGATAGAAATTTCAACCCTAGTATGCTATTGAACAATAGCCAGCAATATTTTGGGCATTTTCTTCTTAAAGAGGCTTGGAACTAGATGATCATTAAGGTCCCTTCCAACACTAACCATTCTATGACTCCATGAATTCTGCCACCATCGCAAAGACAACTAAGGCTGGAAACACCCATCTGTAATAACAGAGTATAGAGTTGTATTTCTTGCATTTCGTTATGGAATAGACTCTATGAGTGGTACATTTCAGTAATTCATTAATAAAAGAAATATTCAAAACAGAGTATACACTGTGGATACCTTAGGTACATGGGCTGAAGTACATGATGTACAAGGACAGTCTCAGAGAACTAGGTTTGTTCAGTCTGAAGAAGAGAAGGCTTGTTGCTATCTATAAATACTTAAATGTAAGAGTGCACAGAAGACAGAGCCAAACTCTTCTTGGTGCTACAGTGTTGAAGGACAAGAGGCAAAAGGCACAAGCTGGAATTCTGACTTGACACAAGAAAAAAAAAATTTAGTGTGAGAGTGATGAAACACTGGGAGAATGCCAATCTGAGAGGTTGTAGAGTTTCCATCCTTGGAGATACACAAAGCTGGACTGGACTCAGCCAGAAGCAACCTGCTCTAACCGGCCTGACTGAGCAGGAACTGACCTGGAAAGGTCCCTTTCAGCCTATGTGGCTCTATGAGCCTAAGTTCTTTGAGCACTAAGAACAAAAATACATGCATATTGTTATGGTTCGAAGAACACACAACAATTTATTGGCGTTTAGACAATTATTCTATCACCCAATGACCCTTCCCCCCCTGGGAAGCGGAATCAGGAAAAAACAAGGAAACCCTGGGCCTGAAATATAAACAGATTTAATACGATAATACTAAATAATTAACATTAATAATACTAAAGAATCAATATTGATGCCGATACCAATATAAAACACACAAGGATTATACTCAGCCCATTCTATCAGTAGGAAGCTGTGCACTCCCAGCAGTGGACAGGAAATGCCGGACACTGCGAGCTCTACGGCTTCGGGAGGAAGAGAAGGGCTCAGGGGTCCAGTACCAGGGCAAGAAGTTCTCAGGATTGCAGCAATCACAGAAGAGAAAAACTCCTCAGCACACTTTCTAATTTATATTGAATGCGATGTTCACAGTATGAAATAATCCTGCTGGCCAGTTTGGGTCAAGTGCCCGGGTCTCACTCCTCCTTGTCCCGGCACCTGGTGAGCTTGAAAACACTGAGACCTTGAAACCCACATACCATAGCTGGCTATAAAGTAAATATTTTCACAAATTCAGACACTAGAGTCTTCTAAAAATGGAGTTTTCCCAAGCCCTGGGAGAGAAATTAGTCTGTGTCGCTCAAACCAGGACACATGTTTATTTTGGTTATTCTGGACACATGTCATAGTTCCATAATTCTGATTTTTAAATAACAGTTCTGACGGCACCTCACATACTTCAGCAGATGTTGTCAAATATCATTAACTGCATGATTCACCTGTAAGTATCATATAACTATACAGCCATAATTCATTGCCAAAATACGTATTTGAAAATACAAGTCATTTTAGACAAAAGAAGTTGAAACTCAAGCCCTGTAGTGTCATTCATGAGGAGTCTATTATAAAATTTTGTATTATATAAAGAGACACAGAGTGATAATTTCAGCTGTACAGGTAAGATGTACATTAAATTATTAAGATGCCAGTGACAATACAATAACAGAAGGCTGGAGCACCCCTCCTATGAGGACAGGCTGAGAGAGTTGGGGTTGTTCATCCTGGAGAAGAGAAGGCTCCAGGGAGACCTTACAGCAGCCTTCCAGTATCTGAAGGGGGCCTACAAGAAAGCTGGAGAGGGACTTTCTACAAGGGCATGTAGTGATAGGACGAGGGGAATGGCTTCAAACTGGGAGAAGGTAGATTTAGACTGGACATCACGAAGAAATTTTTCCCTTTGAGGGTGGTAAGGCACTGGAACAGGTTGCCCAGAGAAACTGTGGATGCCCCATCCCTGGAAGTGTTGAAGGCCAGGTTGGATGGGGCTTTGAGCAACCTGGTCTAGTGGGAGGTGTCCCTGCCCATGGCAGGGGGGTTGGAACTAGATGATCTTTAAGGTCCCTCCCAACCTAAAGCATGCTATGATTCTTTAACAATGAGAAGTGATTTTTCCATCTCAGAACTCTGACTGCTGCAGCCTGCCTGTACCTGCAGTGACAGTTTAAAAGGCTTTCATCTTGAAATGTTTGCCATGCCAGCAGTTATGTCTGCTGGTAAGGGCAGAACGTGGTGTCTTAAGTTAAACCACGCTCGTTTTCGGTTGAAACTAATACATTGTGGTAGGACCTGCTGAGAAACTGGCACATATTTGCTTCTATCGAACCTTGTACGATGACAGAGACGTCGGTGAAAGGGTAGGATGGACTGCCAGGAGTAGTAACCACTAAATCGTACCCACATGACTTCACAGATTTCATTTGCCAGGGGTTTTAGTACAACTTTAACTGAAAAAGCAAAGGATTTGCCAGAATGTTTGTTACAAAATTGCTCAAGGAAAAAAAATACCAGTAGAAACAAGAATTACAAGAAGTCATTAAAAAAATCAGGAAACAGTGGATAAAAAATACTATTCAAAGAGATGTTATATTGTTAACGCTCAGTCAGGGAAAATGACAATAAGAAATCAACTGTTTCTGTTACTAGAGCAGGAGGGTTCCTTATTAGAGAAACAAAGGCCAACAGTTGCCTTGTACAACTGAATGAAATGCTGTCATTGATCTCAGTGAGAGGAGGGCGAGAATAAACAATAGTCATCTCTGACACAACCCTACAGTCTGAAAAGAAGATGCAACATGGGCTAGAAGCTCTATCAAGCACTCTGATGCAATGTAAGAGTATTCCATGGCTAATCTGAACCAAGAGAGTCATTGCAAAAAATCTTCTGCAATGAATATATGAGATTTTATTTTGAACAGGTAAAAACCATGTGGTAGTTGAAATTCAGATCATGTTTCTCAACTATACTGGGTTTGATAAAGCAGAGGCCATCTCTATTCTTTAAATGGAATGGGTTCAGTAAAACTGATAGTATTACTCCAATTCCTAGGTGTAGGTAAATGGGCCTACCTTTTTCTTCTTGAAAGTATGAAAAGTAAGCCAAAATTTGGCCCTAAAAAAGTAACTTTTTAAAAGAAATTACCAATCACTTACAGTTAGGAATGAATTTTGGAAAGTTATTAAACAGATCTTGTGGCAAACAGCAGATTTAGTGAATTAATTTTAAATACGACATTTGAATTTACAGATTATGAAATTTAAATCATTAAATAAACAAAGCTGCACTTTATTTTATTTTTACCATGATAACTCATTGGGTTCTTTTTAACATATAGTTTTTAACATCCCTCAAAAAATCCCCAGCAACCCTAAAATGAAAATCCACATTCCTGCGTCATACAACTTGATTGCTTGGTAAGGGCATGGTAATAAAAAAAAACAGACATTCTTTTATATGAAGCTGATAGAGTGTTAGGTAAGATTTACAAGGATTTTGAATGCCAAACCGACTGTTATTTTATGCTTTACAAGTAGTTACATTAAAGAATGTAGAAGCAGCATTATCACACTGATTCAAACATTCAAATCATTCCTCAAACATACAAGCTAACACACTGTGGCACTATAAAGTCAGGCAAAAACCTGCTGTGAACTTAAAGAGTGATCACAGATCTATTTTTGTAATCATCGTCTTTTCATGTTGGAAGTCTTCATGACATAAATGAAAGCAAATACTCATGAATAGTTGCAAACCCCAAACTATAACACCAGTACACCCACACATTGATATCTAGCACACTGGCTTCTTGAGGTAAGGCCTGACCAAAATCCATGTCAAAATTTGTTGCCACTAAGTTGCTAAAGTGAAGAGGCAACTGCTAACTAATTCTATGCTGGAGAACAATGTTTAGTCTTCCTGTGGTTGCAAATAGAAGCACTGCAAGTCTCCTGTCTACAGATAGAAGACACTCGTAAAAACAGACAGCAAGCATGCTGAGGACATAGTGACGTAGTTACACCTTGCCACAGGTCATTAACAAACTGGGTTTTCCTCTATTTGGAGCTAAGAAACAGTCTGAGACTGTTTCCCCTACTGAATAGGGGAAATAGCATACCTCTCACTTTTTTTGGACTTCCCGTTCATCTAAAAGATCTGTACTTCCGTACAAATTACATTTGATATTCTAGATATTATTGGAGCTGCCTTCTGGGTGTTCCAGACACACAAGCAACTATCATCAGTCATTCAGGAAGCAGCTTGTGCTCGATTCATCTGGTGGTTTGGCAGAAATTCTTCACCAACTCCACAAACAGTGAGGAGACCCCATAGAGAGATCTGACTCACTATATGAGTGACTGGGGTGACTCTGGCACAAGGACTACCATGGAGACAGCTTTCTCTTTAAGGCTGTGTAGCATATTCAATATCCAATTGCTCCAGAACTGTTGTCTTCACTCCTTCATTACTTTCCTGTCCTAAGTGGAGGTCATGCCTGGATGATAACCGGTACATGGCCCAGTCATTTTGGTAGAAACAGATCTTTGTAACAAACCATTCATTATGAAATAGCATCATTTGTTGCCTAATAGTAAGAGAATAAATTGTGGAAAGACCTTCCTCTAATCGTAGCTCTCCCTTTCAGCAAAACATCCAACTTTTCTCGCCATATACTGAGAAACTGTGAAGTCTAATTTTATCTTGCAGGCTGCTGAATGATACTAAATAATTTCATTACTTCAAAATCACAAAAAGGCACAACAAAATACCTTGCTTGGGAATTGAAGCTTGAAAAATCAATGCTAGATGCAAGGTGCAAAATTACAATACTGTGAGAGAGGGTGCAGTTTCAGGAGCCGCTATGACCTAACTTAACAACCACCAAAATGGGGAATTCTTCCTTTTCACAACCTACTCACTGTGTTCCCCTCTGCTCATGGCCCCATGTTCCCATCTTTTAGCTTGTGCCAAAACAAGAGCATGTTGGACTCCTTCGTGACCTGCTTTTAACTAAATTAAATAGTGCATTAGTGTATATCATAGTGACTCCATGAGGGAACAGGTGAGCTTCAGAACCAGTACAAAGGAGAGGAAGGGATCACACATACAGGAACAGCAGACCAAGCAATTACCTCCACAGTGATAACAAACCACTAGATATACAAAGCTTTCTAATTGGCCTTAGGAGTAACTATGGAAGCTGTAAGAGTTGTGATGGACTCTACCTCTAAAAATTTCAAGACAAGAGAAGTTTTTCTTAAGCAGGTTAAACTTCAATACAAAGTAGAATTAATTCTAGGAAGGACTATAGACAGCTCTACATAAGAGGTTAGACTAGATGACATTCCTTTAAGAATTTATTTACACAAATTTTAAATACTACTTAAACAAATGCATGCAGCACAGACCTTTGCAACATTCAGATTAATGTAAGAGCAGAAAAGTGATGGCTGCTAACCCACTTCACGTGATTCAGGAAATACTGTGGGTATCTCAGCAGCTCAGCAACACTGTTTAATAGACAGGGAGGTGAGACCAAGCAATGCATGTGGGTGCATTGCAACTAAGTTTTGATAATTTCTCTGAGAGTCCACATTGCTCATAATCTCTCAGAAGGCAGAGAACATAGTATCTGAACATGCATGTTGGACATAGCTGCATCTACAGACAAAGTATATAACAAGTACTTACTGAAATAAAGATGTTAAGCAGGTTTTCCAGTGTTGGGAGCTGTGGAATCAGTTTCTGTACCACTTTGCTAAACGCTTCAAATATAGAATGATCATATATGCTTGTCAGATAAAAGCTGGAAAAAAACGTCACCACATTTTCCTTTTAGCCACATACTGTGAACATGATGTACCTTTCATAATATGAGTGAAATGAAATATTGTCAAACAGCAAGTGCCTACACTTATGCAATTACCCCTTGTGATCAGAAATCACATGTTATGATTGAAGCGTAGGGCTTCATCTCTATACAAAAAAACCCTAGACACTGCAAACTAGACCTCAGTGTAGAACTTCAGGATGCAACTCCCACCTTGGCATTCTTATGAAAATATTTTTCAAACTGCAGGAGAGCAGTATTACTGAGTATGTCTGTTGTGATCTACTTTTTGAAAGCTGCGGACCTATTTATCAATGCAATGATGCAGTCAAGTTGTTAAGAGCTCTAAAGAGCTGGCACGTTCACGGAGCAATTCTCTAATATATTTGTACTTGGTTTTAAGTGCTAAGAAAGAAATGACAACTTGATGTCCTCTAGTTCCCAGTCTGCAGAAGTCCACTATTTTTCATTACTTGCCACAATAATCTGCTTTATCAGCAGACATAAGGCAAAGATACAGCACCTGTCTTCCCAAGTGGCTCCAAGCAGGCTGCAGCAGTGAGGACTAGTGATTGGGAGGGGACTGTGAGGCAGAGAGGTTTCAAAGAAGGCAAAAGTGATATAGGTGGCACATAAACTCTACTGGCTGGAGCTCTACTGGTTGCTGCCACTGTCCAAGCAACTTATTTCAAGACAGCAGCTCCAGCAAAAACTGGTAGGACTCCAGAGTATTTGTTATCTGTTTTTAAGCACATCTCTCCATCTTTCCCTCCAAGACAGCAAGCAGAAATAAGATATTTTGTTTGGCTCAGGTCAAATGCAATGTCTCTCATTATCCTTTTTCTTGATGTATGAAAAGCTTGTTGTCTGCTACTTCAAGAGAACAGAAAATGGTAACTTGTCATATAAGCTGCTCTCCTCTTTAGGATTCTCTGCACAACAGTTTTTCTCACCTGAGGTGAATCTTCTCCAATCCAGCATCTGCAAGGTCATCATTTGCCCTCTGGTGAATATCTCTTTGCGTTTCAATCTTGTGATCATCTGATAAACCATCCACTTTATGGATAAAGATTTCAAAGTTGATATCTGGATTCACTTTATAGGCTCTGGTCACAGTAAGATGCAGCCGAGCTAATGCTTCCATATAATCATCCTAATGAAGGAAAAAGAAAAGCTACAACTTTAGGACAGTTCTTAAAAATATACATAAAATTTTATGCTACTTACTTTTAGACAATGCTACAGTTCAACAAAAGGTTGGGTTTTTTATTTCTTATAAGTAGAAGCCTGAGACTACATCCAGCATGTGCACCAATCTCCTGCTGTCAGCACTTAGGAATCTGAGATGTTAAAGCAAATTAGTTAACTTTTGAACATACTGCAGAGACAGATTAAAAATATCCAAGCAGCTCCTCAAGTTTTAATGACCTTCTTTTAATGTGTGTTTCTGATGTAAGTAAAGTAATTTATTTGCTTTGAAAAAAATCTATGCTTTCCAATCCATTTGTCTATTGCTGAAGAAAGAAAAGAAAAAGGTAGCTTAAACCCCCTTTTTTTACCTGAGAATCAATAACAAATATCAGTGCTCCAGTGCCTCTGAAAATCATCTCATAGTCAAACGTAGGGTCAAAGAAGTCAATTTGCCCAGGAAAATCCCATATCTGAAAGTTGACAAAGGAGCTGTTGGAAACATCCTCTCTGCAGATCTTGTTTGTGCTCTCCAGGAAGAGAGTCTCATTCGGCGACATTTTGTGAAAGACAACTTTCTGAATGGAAGACTTCCCACTTCTTCTCAATCCCATAAGCAGGATTCTTGGCTTAACTTCAGTACTGAAGGGATCATTGAAATCCAAAACTGAATAAAATCACACAAGAAGAAAAGTAATATACTATGGCAATATAATTAGTAACTGCCAGAAAACATGCATTTGACATTTATTTTCATGACATTTTAACTTGGATACATGCAAATGTTACCAATTTTTAAGCTTAGGGAGCAGTGCTACAGGCATTTTAACTTGAATTATTTGTCCCTTAGGCTATACAATCACAAAATCTACTTCTCATCTGTAAGACAGTGACTGCAAAATGCTTGATCACTCAGTTTGTATATGAAAAATGTGTTGTCACACACAGACATCCTAGAATACCTAATTTTACCCTAATTAATGCTATGCCACATACATTCTAACCCAAGTTTAAAAGACTATCATTCAGTAAGTAACAAATACCCTTGTCAACTGATAGCTACATCACACTGCTGGAAGAAAGGAGTACATTTGTGTTAGATCTGTGTGATCTTCCTAAGGCAACATGAGGGCTTCCTTCCTCTTAAATAAATAAATAAATAAATATCACACATCCCAGGAGCTATAGGAAGAGGACAACTCAGCAGGCACACAATTCCTCTATGTTTGGACTTACAACACAGTACTGAGCTTGCGAGGAGTCCTTTCCTAAGGTGGTTAGGACTTCACCTGCTATTGAATAATTTGTGTTACTATCTGTAAAAGTTTGTTATCCAATAAATAAGATTACAGCATATCCCCTGCCTATTTGCAAAACGAAGGCCTGGGAACACAGTGATTTCACTGTGTTACCTACCCCAGTTTGAAACGGCTACCACTAAATCAGAACATTTTCTAGTGCTGATGTAGTTATATTAGCATGAAGGTAGTTATGGGAGTAAATTATACTGTTTTATCTGTAAACACATGAATGTATAGCTATCCACACCTTTAAGCACACGAACTTCTGTTTTGGGTATCTCTAATCAAGACAGCTACAATACAGTCTCAACTGCTGCATTTAGTTGGCCTGTAACTTTGAAATGTCCAAGCTGAAGACGGTACTGCATGTAGATGTAAAAAGCTTTCAAACACCTCTGTGATATCCCATCTGCAGCATCAAACACAAGCAATGCAAAAAAAAGTTGTCAATGCTAAATCTCTCTTAGCACACAGTGGTCAGGTTTAAAATACTCATCAGACCACAGGCTAAACACATTAGCTGTCAGGCAGACCTTCTCCCACCCACTAAGGTACAGACTATTCAACATTATTCAGGCAATGTAATCGTCCTTCTCTGTCTTTTTTTCTGCTGGGATAGATTTTGAATTGCAGAAAATCAGCACACATTTGTTCATACACATCCTCCTGCATCTCCCTGCATACTTTAAGGGATCAAATTTACTCCAAAAGTATGAAAATCTAAAACAGGAAACCTCAGCAACAACAACTTGAACCTGTCAGTTTATTACATAGCTTTATGGGCTGAAAAACATGGAAAGCTTGAAGGAATCTATTGCCTTGGAGCACACTTTGCACCCAGGGGTTGTGATCACATCTATCCCCTTGTGTTCCTCAAGCCTCACTCACAACTTTCAGAAACACAAGAGTGGGACGTGCCTGCCAGGAGGGCACAGAACCTTGTTCACATCTGTTTGCGCTTCCTGAGCCTCAGATACCCAGAATTAGGGCTTCTCAACTGAAGGTCTTGCGGTGTCAGCATAAGACATCCCTTGGCACCATCTACTGGCTTGTGAGTGGTTATGCCACTCAGTATGGGCCCACGTCACCACAGTAACTGACAGACATTGAAAACTCATTATTGGTGGGATCCTATCCATTTTAAATACATTTGAAAGGCTTTGACAGGTACTACCACTTAACTGTATGCTTGTGAGTTATCACATATGAAACACTGCCAGGCTGGAGCAGTGCGCAGATTAAAGTTCTTCAAGTAGAATAGTGACAAGTAACTTTATAAGAATCTCTTCCTCCTAACACAGCAATGGCCAACTTCTACTGATCCACAGACAAAACATTTGGGAATTAATAGACTGCAGTCAACACGCTGCACCACTCTTCCTGTCAACCTGAACCATGATAGTACCCTCCTGTGGCTGCAAGAAACATGTACCTACAGTACTTCACACCAATAGAGGAATAATAAACATCTGCTCTAGAATGATGTAACAGTATTTTATTGGGTACAGTCTTGTCAATAAAGCAAACCAAATGTACAGGATTTAATGGTGTTTCCTCCACCCCATTCTCTTTAACGTACAAATTTTCCAAAGCTGCCAAATGTATAGTTCCAATTTCATTAATGTGCACATATCCATACTGCATGCAATTTGCATTTTGGCCATCAAAAGGGAAAATAATTTATTCAAAGGTTTGCAAGAACTAGTTTGAATAAAATACTTTATAAAGGCATATAAAGAACAGTCTTCTGGTTGAGGTGTTATTGTACATTTCAAAAAATTTTTAAAAATCCCATTTGCTCTGTATGCAACAGAACTTACGAAGTCATATTTGCTACGGATGTGTACTTCGTGTCCCCTTCCTCTCCCCACCACAATAACACCAACTTCCCCCTGTATGTCTTATGACATATCCTCCAAATAACAGATATGACATGCTGTGGCTGATCTGGAGCTCAAGACATGCTGGTTGGCCAGACCCCACACATGTGTACACCGGTTTGCCATCTGCTGCCACAGAGAACGCAGACATCTGCTCGCTTGTGCCTCTGAGAACACTCTCATTTGGGTCTCTCCTCTCTTCTGAACACCAGCTTTCATCAAACTTGTGGGAACTTAATCATCTTTGAGACATCTTTCATTCAAATTTGGTTGAACGTAGACAGCAGTTTCCAAAGTTCTGACCAGTGATGAGACAACAAGAAGACAGGCTACCTACCTCTCTTTTCTTTAAGAAATAGGCTAAAAACTCACATGTATCTAAAAAAACATATTTTCGATAACCTGGGGTTTTACACTGTTGTTGTATTAAATTATTCCAGGCAGTTAGGTTTTTATGGACTGTGATACTTACTAGAAAGAAATTGCTTTATATTAAAGCCATACTAAAAAAAAATACAGTTGCAAGTGCAAACAGAGTTACAGGTGAGAAGAATGAACACCAGCTCTTCTGCTAGTAAGACTGTTACTTAGCTTTTGAAATCCTGCCAGTTCAAAGACAGGCTAATGTAAATGAGTATCATCCAAATCTGACTCGATAGCAAGGCTGCTATAGCACCTTCCTCTGAGACAGAGTTAAGAGATTACCTTATATGTAAAGGAATTGGATGATGCGCTGCCTGCCCACATTCCTTTGCAGAGTACATGACAACTCCTTCTTTAATTTGCCACAGAAATGCCAGTAGATGTATCACTGCAACTTCCCAGACTAGGTTACCAAGTGAGATCATAATATGCCTACGAGAAACACTAAACTCAACTCTATTCTCTAATGGGAAAGAGAACTTTCCCTATTGTGAGATGCAACACATTTCCTGCTTCATTCACTTTTACAAAGAGTGAATGTTATAAAATGCCGGTTTCTACTGCCTATCAACAGTTCTTTATATTACAACTTTTCTAAGCAGCCATAAAGAACAGAAGGCACACTGGTTAGAGGCCATATCCTTTGAAGTATTCACAAATCAAACTTAACAAACCCAAAAGCACTTTCCCCACAGAGAAGCACTCAACTCTTTACAAAATTCATTTAATTGCAGTTCTGTTTTTGCTTACGGAGTACAATTTGTGTGCGTTGCAACATGCAGGACAGCCCAGCTCTGAGAAGTTAATCGAGAACTGCGCACAGTGGTCCTGACCTGTCTCACCAGGATGCACAGTACACAATGGATACTCTAACTTCATGCTATTAAGAGATATTAATTGACAAATAAAACAGTTTTTGAAACCCATCCTGAATTCCACACCACTTGCAATTAATTGTCAAAGTAAGTGACTATCAGTACTTCAGGCATACGCAAAGGGGATGCCTCATTAGAAGGTGTAATTGTAAATCTCGCCAGTTTTCAAACATCCAAATAAAACACTGCAGTTCATCTGCTCAAGTAACGTCATGCCAAAAGAAATTATTTTGCTCATGTTACTGTCCATAAGGTAACAAGCCTCTGAGTCTAGTTTTAAACTAATACAGCTAATAATGATTTTTTTCCCCCACTAATGCAATTATGTTATTTCAAAGTTTTAACCTTTTTTTTGTGTAAATAAGAAATAGCAGTCCCAGACTTTCCACTCATGTACCTTCAAGCCCATTGACATCATAGCATTTCCAATACGACTGTGATATTTGCAGCACTTTAGAGTGCTGTCAAGACAATACCTTACATAACACGTACAGTGAACATCTTCAATGCTAACAGATGGCCTGAGCTTAAAGGGTTAACAGAAAAAGTTTATATGCAATGGAGAAAGCTGTTCAGCTACTGTGGGCTCATAACCATTGCAGAAATGCCTGGTGGAAGGAAATTCTTGCGGCTAAAGAAAAGACTCAGAACCAGAAGACCTGGTTCCACTCTGCCACAAGTGTGGCACTCTGCAATCATGTCTTAAAGCTACTTCCTTAGACACTCTGCAGAGTGTTTCCCCGCTTCTAAATACTTTCTAATTGCATATATCAAAAATATGACTAGGCTTTACATAAACTGAGATTTATAAGGTCTCTGAATATGATTCTATGTACAGAGTAAAAAGATTAAGAAGAGGACAAGAGCTGTGGTTTCAGCATTCAGGCTGGAGACACGAAACCAGTGCAGCGTGAGAGATGACCAATATGAAGTTTTGAAATCTCCTGTATGCCTACAAGCACAAATTATCCTTTTAATTTTAAGCCTGGCTTCTTCCTTCACTTTCAACAGCTCTGCATTGAAGCTGTTCTCCTTATATTGCCCTTTCCATTCCTTCTTTGTAGAAAAGCGGAGGCTGTGACGCTGAATTTTGGACTACTTACTCTACAGATCCAGGAAGAGAGAGGACAGTAACCGGGAAAAGGAAAGCCCCTTGCCCTGCAGCCCAGTGTTAAATACACAAAAAACAGACTCAAATCCCAAGCCTCTCCAGTACAGATGCTCTATACCTCTTTCTGCAGAGGCTTCAGAATGAAACAGAAAGCCAGGGGATCTGGACTGTTAAAACGGACCTTTGATGTAATCCTGTGTAAAAAAGGTCCCCGCATGAAGTGTCTTCTCCTGCTATTCAGGATGCAAAGGTTTGTTTCTGTTAAGTACAATATTCTGGTGTTACTATGAAGAAGCAACTTAAATCAGCAGCCTAACAAAGTTCCTATTGAAAAATATCCAAATAAATTCCTCTGAGGACAGAATATGGATTACTTCTGTAGAGAAAATGCTGTTAGTTTAGCACTAAAGAAATATGCTAAAATGTATTATCTTTGCATCAAAATAAAGGCAATTTTTAGCAGTTCCAAGTAAGACTTTAATTAGTCTCAGCTACAGCTCTTACAACCTAGCATTCCCACAGCCTTTAACCATGAAGGCTTATACTCAAAGCACTGACCTTCTCCCCCTCCCCAAAAATCACACTAGTCAATAGGGTGCCTCCCATAGCAGCCTGTTGGACTGGGCCTCTAAGGAGAAGGGTTCTGCATGCTAATAATCACAGTAGCCTTAAAATATGTGGCCTTTTATTATGCTCTTATAAAAAAGCAATCCTTTTTTTCACCTTGAGACACTGAGAGTTTTCCATGCTCCTTTGGGAAATATGTCTCAGAAGAATGAATTCAGGCTCTGAATGAAAGCAACAGGCTCTGAGCTGGCATCGCCTCTTTTTACTGAATGAGGCTGCTTTTCCTGGTAAGCCTGTCCTTCCCAGCATCACCATCCATGCTGACACAGATATGCAGTGAGTAACACGGGTCTTCATATGCACAGACACATGGACAACAGGCATTTAGCCGAGCCGACCACTGTGGGGACTGACATTCACAGCTGCAGAGCAGCCCTGGACACAGAGCTGTGTATTGCTGCTGCCTTTTATAGCCTGACACCCAACCCCCCCCCCCCAGCTCCTTGGCACACTCAAGTCACATCACCAGGCTGTGGCC
>VZSZ01002336.1:431872-474403 GCA_013398815.1 Ibidorhyncha struthersii | reverse complement strand
GAGGGGCGGCGGGGGGGGAGCGCGTCATGGCGGGCTGCGGCGGGCTGGGGGGCGGAGAGGTGGTCGGGGAGGTGACAGGGCCGTGGGTGGGCTGCAGCTGGGTACGGGCCCTGCACAATTAGTGCTCAGCGCCCGAGTAATTAACGTGTTTCCTTATTAGGGTCCCGGAGTAGGGTCTGGACAGGGACCCTCCGTCTTCATGCACACGCGAACTCTCCCGGGCTGCCACATAGATAGGGGAGCCTGTATTTAATTGCAGGTTTTGAGGGAAGGGGGGTATAAACGGGAAGCCTTAACGCTCTTGTTCCAACTTTTAAGGCTGCGTCTGATGAGAAATGGAAATCTGGCTCGAAGTCATCCTTCCTGTTGTTGACATCACCTGAAAACTCCCCTGGAAATATTTCCAGTAGTTTACTGCAAGCAGCAGCATTCCCCCGAGGACTCCACACCTTGTGAGTACACGCTCGCCACTGGTGGAGCGATCTGGTGTTAGAAATCCATGGCTACGGCGTGTAATTGTTCTGCAGTGTTCATTTTATTGCAAGCATTAATAAAGGGCTTATCACGCCCAGGGGGGCTGTGGGCATTACGGCACAGGCTGTAGGCAGCACTCTGTTTTTTTTAAAAGGCATAACCAATATCTTAGTGTTTTTATAGTTATGTGTGAAGTGATTGCTTGGTTTTCTGTTTGGTATTTCTTCAATACACATGATCAAAAGGACACGTTGTTTGCTGTCCTCTACCTTTCATTCACAGGGAGAAAGCTGAGAGGGGTAGAAAGTGTCTTACTGGCAGGGAGGAATCTTCCCTCCATAAGTTGTTTAAATGAATGTTTAAAATGTCCTGCCGGTGTTAAAGGAACAATCCACTGGGCAGTTCAGTAAATCTTTCTCTGTTCAAAGATGGAAAAATGTAACAAAGACTAAATTCTTATGCAGCATAAGTTAGGCAGGGTCCTCTAGTAGGATGGTTTGAGCGCGTGGCTTATTCTGAGGAGAACGTTATTTACTTGCTTGATTTCAATGTGATGTGTCTGGGTGTGCAGCTAGCTTTATAACAACTTATTTTGGCAGGTTCAAGTTCCAAGTATTGTGTAATCTTCATTCTTTAGATACTTGGAAAACAAAGTGTTTCTGGAGATACGATTATGTGTAAGATCCTCAGCTGCGTTGCAGAACATAAGACATAGCCTAGTGACACTAAATCAGAACTGAGTAGTAATTTCTGAGCAGAAAATACCAGTTGCATCCACTGCATGTACCAAAACTACAGCTGGCTGGCTACATGAAATATTATGCACCTGCCTTTAGATTTCAGTGAGTGCTTAAGATCTATAGAAATCCTTATTTAGATGCCTGGTATGTAGATGATGTATGCCTGTTTGTGTCAGTGAGGACCTATTAGTCTGTGAGAGTGGATGGGGATTCTGTAACAGTAGTAATCTCATTGCTTCTCTCCTTGTTGTTTCTTTGAAAAGAAAGTAACAAAATTTGAAAGTGGCTTTGTGATAGTACTTAGCTGGGAAAGTTTTCACTTTCCCCTGCTTCTTGATATTTACCCAGAGAGTGCTATCAACTGTGTATCAACAGTGTAGGAGACTGGCTTTGAACACTAGAAATGAAATGATCAGTAAATGATGGGTAAAAACACAGTGATCAACCTCCTGATCATCCAGGTGCTTTTCTTCAAGCTTTTTTGCAGACCTCTCCTTTTTTTGGAGGAACAAAAACTGTGGAAAGCAGGCTCCACAAATGGGTCTCCAATGTTTGCCAATATAATGTGGTCGCAGCACCAGGCTTAGCATCATGCTCTGTCACAGGTGGCACGTTCTGGAGTTTGAACTGTCAAACTTATGATGTTCTTGGACTTGATTGGATCTTAATAAATCAGGTACTTGTAGGGCACGGTAATGAGTGATTGAGCCTTGGGCTGTATTTCTCCATTTATCTTCAGCTTCACTTCTGCTTGACTTTGCCAGTGAGTCATTTTGTGAGGTAAGAAAAAACCTTACTGCCCATTATTCCCTAAATCTGTATAATAGGACTAACAATATTTATCTGTTTGGATGGATGGCATAACAATGAATGTTTGTAAAGCACTTTTAGGTTCTTAAATTAATTATACCATCTGACAACTATTTTTTATTTATTTATTCTCGTTAGTGTCAGATTTGCAATTATTCTTTTTCCTTCAGCAGTTAGGACTTTGGATGAACTTGCAGAGAAGTCATAGGCCTGACTTTTCTTAGAGATACATCAGTGCAACATGTCACTAGTGGAAGTATTTTATGTAAAACTACAAATGAGGTACCATATTTCACTGGCAAGATTGGCCTAGGGAGATATTAGTAAAAGACATAAATGAATTGCAATTGCTTTGGGCAAATAAAAAATTGAAATAAATCATTTTACCTCCTTCTCATAGAATCATAGAAAGGTTAGAGTTGGAAGATCTTAAAGATCGTTTAGTTCCAACCCCCTGCAATGGGCAGGGATACCTTCCACTAGACCAGGTTGCTCTAAGCCGCATCCAACCTGGCCTTCAACTTCTCTGGGCAACCTGTTCCAGTGTCTCACCACCCTCACAGTAAAGAATTTCTTCCTAATATCTGATCTAAATCTACCATCTTTCAGTTTGAAGCCATTGCCCTCGTTCTATCACTATACTCCCTGATAAAGAGTCCCTCCCCATCGTTCCTGTAGACCCCCTTCAGATACTGGGAGGCTGCTATAAGGTCTCCCTGGAGCCTTCTCTTCTGCAGGCTGAACAACCCCAACTCTCTCAGCCTGTCCTCACAGGAGAGGTGCTCTAGCCCTCTGATCGTCTTTGTGGCCTTCCTCTGGACCTGCTCCAACAGGTCCACGTCCTTCTTATGTTGGGGCCTCCAGAACTGGACACAATATTCCAGGTGGGATTTCATCAGAGCACAGTAGAGGGGCAGAATTTATGACCTTTGGAAGAAGGGGCAGGCCACTCAGGAGGACTTCAAGGGTGTCATAAGGTTATGCAGGGAGAGATCTAGAAGGGCCAAAGCCCAGCTATAACTTAAACTGGTTACTGACATAAAAGACAATAAAAAACATTTCTATAAATACATTAGCAACAAAAGGAGGGCTAAGGATAATAATAATAATAAGGCTCTATTCTTTATTGAATGCAGAGGGAAAAGGGTGAGCTACTTAATGCCTTCTTTGCCTCAGTTTTTACTACTAAGACCAGTTGTTCTGCGGGTATCCAGCCCCCTGAACTGGAAGACAGATGGGAAGCACAATGAAGCCCCCATAATCCCAGGGGAAATGGTTAGCAACTTGCTACACAACTTAAACACACACGTCTATGAGGCTGGATGGGATCCAGCCGATGGTACTGAGGGAGCTGATGGTAGCGCTCACCAAGCCACTTTCTATCATTTAACAGCAGTCCTGGCTAACTGGGAAGGTCCCAGTTGGCTGGAGGTTAGCAAATGTGACACCCATCCACAAGAAGGGCTGGAAGGAGGATCCTGGAAACTCCAGGCCTGTCAGTCTGACCTCGGTGCTGGCAAAGGTTATGGAGCAGATCATCGTGACTGCCATCACATGGCACATACGAGACAACCAGGTGATCAGTCCTAGTCAGCATGGGTTTATGAAAAGCAGGTCCTGCTTGACTGACCTGATCTCCTTCTATGACTAAGTGGCCCACTTAGTGGATGAGGGAAAGGCTGTGGATGTTGTCTACCTAGAGTTTAGTAAAGCCTTTTACACTGTTTCCCACAGCATTCTCCTGGAGAAACTGGCTGCTCATGGCTTGGATGGGCATACATTTTGCTGTGTAAAAAAAACCTGGCTGGATGGCCCAGCCCAAAGAGTTGTGGTGAATGGAGTTAAATCTGGTTGACAGCTGCTCAACCCCAGGTGGTGTTCCCCAGGACTCTGTACTGGGGCCAGTTCTCTTTAATATCTTTACCAATGATCTGGACAAGGGGGTCGAGTGCACCCTCAGTTAAGTTTGTAGATGACACCAAGCTGGGCAGGAGTGTTGATCTGCTTGAGGGTAGCAAGGCTCTACAGAGGGATCTGGGCAGGCTGGGGATCGATGGGCTGAGGCCAATGGTATGAGGTTCAACATGGCTAGGTGCTGGGTCCTGCACTTGGGTCACAAGAACCCCATGCAGTGCTACAGGCTTGGGGAAGAGTGGCTGGAAAACTGCCTGGCAGAAAAGGACCTGGGGGTGTTGGTCGACAGCCGGCTGAATATGAGCCAGCAGTGTGCCTGGGTGGCCAAGAAGGCCAATAGAGTCCTGGCTTGTATTAGAAATAGTGTGGCCAGCAGGTATAGGAAAGTGATCATCCTCCAGTACTTGGCGCTGGTGAAGCCGCACCTCAAGTACTGTGATAAGTTTTGGGCCCCTCACTAGAAAAAAAGACATTGAGGTGCCAAAGAAGAGCAGCGAAACTGGTGAAGGGTCTAGAGCACAAGTCTTATGAGGAGTGGCTGAGGGAACTGGGGTTGTTTAGCCTGGAGAAAAGGAGGCTGAGGGGAGACCTTATCGCTCTCTACAACTACCTGAAAGAAGGTTGTAGTGAGGTGGGGGTTGGTCTCTTCTCCCAAGTAACATGCGATAGGACAGGAGGAAACAGCCTCAAGTTGCACCAGGGGAGGTTTAGATTGGATATTAGGAAAAAATTCTTCACCAAAAGGGTTGTCAAGCATTGGAACAGTCTGCCCAGCGAAGTGGTTGCGTCACCATCCCTGGAAGTATTTAAGAGACAGGTAGACATGGTGCTTAGGGACGTGGTTTTGTGGTGGTTTTGGCAGTGCTAGGTTAATGGTTGGATTCAATGATCTTAAAGGTCTTTTCCAACCTAAGTGATTCTATCTTAGGTATTAGTGATACTGGACAAAAGGGGTATTTGCTGAAGTTGTTTTTACTGCTTTGGTGCTCAACAGCTTAATATTTCTAAGGATTAGCAGAGCCAAAATTATTAATAGCGAAAAAACCTTTGTCAGCACATTATAGAGCGTTTGATTCTGATTACCTTCACAGTTTACCTTATTTTTTCAGCCATCAGTTAAATAAGAAATACATGTTTTTTAAAGCAACTATGATTTTAGCATCTTGCCAAGAACTTTAATCTAGATACTTGGCTGAAATTGAACCAAAGGTTGTTTTTATCCTAACACTTCAAGCAGAAAAATACCTTAAGTTCTGCCTGTTCGAGTTCAAACAAATTATGTATGGGCCAGTTGCCATAGGCCTTAGAGTAATGAAAGAACTTCTTAAATATTCCTGTTCAGGTTCAAATGTATTTATTACAGAAATCAAATTTTCATGTATTGTACAATGACAAGTAGTGGGAATTAAAATAAGCATGACATGAACTTCAAATCTAGCTTTCTTTTATACATAGTATAAGCAAACCAGTGTTTGGTAGGTAATAATCTCTTTCTTAGTACACATGTGATTACTTAGGAAGACTACAAGAAGATACGATTTTTGTTTCAAATTGCGGTTTGTAAGATACAATTGATTCTAAAGCATTTTTTTAGTCTGGGAGCTTCTAGCTCTGGTAATCCCATTAGACAGCCTCTGTTTCTGACTCTGGATTCTTGCACTTAAATTGTTTGTGTTTTGTATGTTTCAAGATGGACTGATGAAAAAGAGCTATTTAAATGATGGTGGTATTGTTTTCATCTGTGCTTACCCAACCACTCTATTAAGAGTAAAGCTTGTTTATATTTCCATTTAGAGATTGGCTCTTTAACTGGTATTAAGTTTAAAAATCAAATTTTCCAGACAGTTTTCATATTGGCAACAGTGTGAGGGGGAGGAAGCCTCCCCTGTGTCTTGCTGTGTGACCTTTCACTGAATTATGTGTAATGGCTTCTTTCTAAAATTTTTCTTCTCCTGTTGTCTGTATTTGTTTTATCTCATGCTGCCATTCAAAAGACTATTTGGCTTGTGAAGGCAGGTATTCATAAGTTAGGAAAAGCCAGAATAAAAATGTGTGAATTCTTATATTTATTGCGTAGCTTTCACATGCGTATGTGTCGGCACGTTCTCCGTGTACTCCTCCCTGGAGGATGGGGTACATGACACAGTGATGCTCTGTATCCAAGGTAGTGCTAGTCTGGCCATCCAAGTATTTTTCACGTTTTCTGGAAGTCTAACACAAGCCCTTGAGGTCCAATTGCAGGTGTGCAGATCTTGACAGTGGAGGAGGAAAGGATACTGTTGGTATGACTAGTTTGATACCAGGGTGAAAAATGCTATCAAAAAAACAGTGACAGAATTAATTAATGTCAATTTAGTACCTGTTTTGAGAAGTGTGTGGTAAATAAAGCATTAAGGCTGCACAGGAGTTTGCGGTTAAAAGAAATCTAGTGCGTTACTACTAATAGTTAATTTTGAGTGTTGAAAGAGGAGGGTGTCCTATGGAAACCTGTTGTGACCACTGAAAATACACTAACTAATACTGCACAACGACGTGAATTCTTCTTGCTTTACCTGGTCATGGAGGGGTTGTCTATGTAGCCTCAGTGATGTACTTCTGATGCAATACTGAGAGTGTAGCTCACTTGTGATGTGGTGCAGGGCTGTAGATTGCTGCCTTGTTCTTGCACCATTTTACTTTGTTCACATAGGTCTTTGTCAGTGATCTTGCCATGTGTGGCATGAAATTCAAGGTCCTTGCAATAAACATGAGGACTCTGTCTTACTGCCAGCACTCATGTCTTCCCATCTACTCCTCTGTGCCTCTCTCCTCCCTACTTGCCAGGCCTTCTGCTCGTCCTCCAAGCCCTAGGCGCATCTCAGCCAAGCCACAGCCATGGAGGAAGCTGGCTGTGACAGGTGATGGGATTTGGGCACATTTGTGGGAAGTGATGGATGGAAGTATCTGGTGTGGATGCCAGGTGGAGGGTCCTGGGGCTATGGGTAGCTGGGGTGTGATGTTCTGGGTGTAGGCACCCTAGTGGGTCTGCTCTAATCCTGAAGAAAAATTTATTTGGCCCTATGCTAAAAACCCCTAAGCTTTTTTACCCTATGTTGTGATCAGAAGCATATTTGGAGTACTTTTTAAATCATGAAATCTTACCTCCTTCAAATCCTGGTTTAAAGCAAGCTTCTTATAACAGTGTGCTGCTCACTTTCCCTTTCTCCCTCGTTACTTGCCTCCTTCCTCACCTAAACACCACTTGTTTTTGTGAAGCAAGCCGCTGAAGATAAAGTTTTTGGGTGCATGACCTGGCATGGTGTTGGATGAAAGCATTTTCATCTGCACTACAGAAAATGCATTTGGATTTGATGGGAATTAATTTTGTAAGGGTTTGCATCATTGTGTCTTCACTGCAGCGGGATTGTTTTCTTTTCCAGTTTGAGATGCTGATTGTTTTAAGCTGGTCAAGAATATTTTCTGTTGGTTTTATCAACATCTGCAATGTGACATTTTAGCAAGACCTGTTACTAATCTCTTTGTATTGTGCTGATACACTTCTGAGGGAAAATTGCCTAAACTGCCTTAGATGGGTCAGTCACTGAGGACAGTGCCAGCCTTATAAAATGAAAAAGCACCATAAATGTATGGTCATCACATGTCAGCTCAATATTTGAGTAACTCTTTAATAGTGATCACAGTGAATCATTTTAGGTATGTTTTACTTCTGTGAGCAGTTTGACATCTATGAGTGTGCTACAGTTGCAGAAATTGCAGCTGGTTCACTCCTGAGGAGGACGTGATCTTTTCACTATATCACTTCTGTCTCAAATAATTGCACTAATATCGGCAAGGCATACCCATTGCTTAAGTCTGATCATTAATATATTGTAAAGCTTACATATGAATAATTTTCCTTAATTTTCTTTCTGACCGCTTTTGTGATTAGGCTGTGTCTGGCTGAAGTCTTTTGAGAGGATTTAGGGATGGGAGGCTGGGGCTGGTCTTTCTTCTGGCTGTGGAATTATCTGCCTGCCATCTGCAGTCTTTCATTGACATTATTGTTCTGGTTTAAATCCAGATTTTGAAAGTACAGCGCTTTCTTATCATTTTGTCTTTTCCAGACTTTACAGCAGCTTCTGAATTCTTGCGAGTGTGTGTTTTTTCATAGCTTTTCACAGCTTCTGTATAAAATCAGACCATGCTCTTTTATGTGCCTTTTTTTGTCTCTAAGTGGTTTTGGTCTCAAATCTTTGCATTTTTCCTCTTTTGTTATACTGTGATACACGTTCAGCCTTTGACTTGCTCCCAAGATCTAAAATTTGCATGTGTGGAGGCACAAGAGGTTTGGATGGATTTCTGTTGGCAGAGTCTAATATTATAAATGTTATGCTTTAACTTGTATCATGTTGTCATTTTTGTGTGCTGTCATATGGTGCCCTCCAGGTAAATAAGAATCTTTGCCCAAAAAACTTAGTAGCATTGAAAAAGCTCACAGGCAAGATGTAGTTGGAAATCATTTTTCCTCCAGCCGCTGTGTGACACTGTCTGCAACATTAGTTTCTTTCACAGGTTTAGGTTCTCTTAGACATGCTGAAATTCAGTCTCTGGACTTGTCAGGGTTATGTCGGATGCACCCCCAGAAAAGAGATTGTGGAGGATCAGATGTTCCAGCCCTTGAACAGACGTGAATTTGCTTCAGCACAGGAGATGGTACCCCAGTGTTAATGTGTAAAGATTTCTTCCAGATATATGCTATTTTCCTCCAGGAATGGCTGTTCAGTATGCTTGAATGCCTTGCATTAGTGCAGCTATGGTTTAAGTCTATCAATATGAATGGGAGACTCTAGTGTGGAGTAAGCTGAAGTGTGACATTGAAGTACAGTGAATAATCAGCTACCAAGTTGTATCCTTTTGTTCCACCAAAAGATTACACTTAATCAGTTTGGAGAAGCTGGGGTTTAAGAAATCCTGACCTGGCATGCACTGGGTGAAGCCATCATCCATTTCACTTTCTCTGATGTCTTGACGGGCAAGTGGAGATGCCTCTGCAGATGGATAGCTTAGTTACTAGTATGCCTGATAAAGCAGGACTGGATTTGGTGTGAATGAGGACAGCTGAGTCAAGAGAGGGGGTTGATGTTAGTTGTCTTAGTTGCTACTGGCCTCAAAATAAGCAAGAGCAAATCTAATTTATTTAAATTCTAATAACATAAAGAGCTTTCAAAAACTTACCAGGTGATATAGATGCTTTTGACATAGCTTAGAAAAACAGAGTGCCTAATATTAGCCTCTTCTCTGTGCGGCCATCTTCACAAATCATGTTATTTCAGTCAGCTTGAAGGCAGGGAGAGGTGGGCATCTCTCGCTGACTAGGACAGGGCTGTCTGTCTGGGAAGATGTCTTTCAGTTGTTCCTGCATGGTGGCCAGGCTGAGCAACTCGCCTGCCTGCAGGTATGACGAGCCTGGTTTGGAGGTGCAGGTGAATGCTTTTGTGGTCTGTCTGGCTAATTCTCACCTCTCTTACATTGGCTGCCTTTCATTTGCAGGGAAAGATGGCATATATTCTCTTTAATGCATTTTCCTCTTCTAGGACATCCATGTCAGTGACTTTCTCGAGCTCAGGAGGGAACATTGAGTGAGTGGGAAACAGGCTGAGAAAACGAGAGGAGAAAGGCTAGGAAAACCACAGCTTGAAAATTGCTTTATCAGGAGAAGAGCCATTTCTTCTCCCTCATTTTGAGCCCGGGAACTGCTGGTTTAATCTGATGCCTTCTAGTATTTATCCAACCTGATTTTCCTCTACGTGATTATATCCTGCCTTTGATTGCTTATGTTCTCCTTCCTTGAAACTATTCTAGTTTTGTGAAACCTTATTCTGAGAAGAGAGGGCCAGAGTTACAACTTTCAGGATGCACTTGAACTTTTTAGATAGTTGAATAAAGGGGCTTTTGGTTGTATTCTCTGCAGTAATAATTTTTAGCACTCTCCCTGCTTTTTAACTGTGCTGATGCTTTCATAAGAACAATGCACTATAAATCCAAGATCTCATTCCTGAATCATCCAGAGCCTGTCATGCATATGGTGTTGAGGTGGTTTTTCCCTGCCATGGATAGCAGTCTGCGTTTAAGTAGTATTGAATTCTGCCAGCCATTTTACTGGCTGGTTATTTGGTGTCATTAAGTCCGTCCGTATTTCTTTGCAGTCAGCACTTGCCTTTATCCTGAATAATTTAGTATTATCAGTGAGTTCTGTCATTTAACTGTTGTAATATTGCCCTGTCCCCCCCTGATTCATTAGTGGGTGTACTGAACACAATATATTCTTATTACAGATGGCCGTGGGGCTGCAGGGTTAGTGTTTCTCCACTGTGAGGACTGGCTGCTTTTTCCTTGTACTATTTATTTCCTGTGTAGCTGGTTCTCTGTACAGATGAGGACCTTTCCTGTTATCCTGTAGCTGCCTAGTTTTTATAATACTGATTTTTTTACTTTTTTTTAAGCAGCCTTCCTTCCTTTGGGGGGAATCTTTGGGGATTGGATGCAAGTTACCATGGCTTGAGGAATAACTTTACATCAGCGGAGCTGTGGTAACAGGCTATGTGCAAACTTATCACAAATGTGAAGTAGCTTAATTGAAACATCTTCCTTGTATCCAAACAATCAGCATGTAGCTCTAACTAGTCTACATTACAATCACATCCCAGCTTGCTTCATAAATTTTCAAATTTCAGTATTCTGTTTGGGATTTAGTTTTGGTCAAAGAGTGCACTGGATGAATTTGTTTGACAGGTCTCAAAAAAACTGTTTAGAGTAACTTATTTCTGCTTCTCATTCTTCCTACTTGCCAGACCAGGTTGACTGTTCCTATATTTAGGCCTCCCTTGCTTATTCAGAAAGTATCCAGTCCTTTCTCAATGAGAATCCTACACTTTGTTTATCTGGAATCAAGATGGGACCCAACGTGAAAAGTGAACAGCAGAATGAAAAGATTGGTATGAATACTTGCACAAGTAGCACACCACACCAATAAGTCAAAGCAGAATTCATAGGTATAAGCTCTGGTTCTTGTCAAAGTTTCTTAATTGAAAAAAAACCTATTTTAAAAAATGATTCCCAGATTCATTGTGTGCCTACAGGTGTAACTTAATTTGAAAAAACCTGAACCCCAACTTTTTTTCTGCCTCCTCTCAGTTCCCCCTTATCCCTGGCTACCAACACATGTGCTTGAGAAGTTTAAAATCAAACTTCTGGCATCCACACTCCATTATTCTTTCGGAGAATCTAGCCTTTCATGTCTATAACTGTGCAGACATACAAATGAGGATGTTGCTGCTTCAGTTATTAGAAGTGTGTCAGGTTTTTCTTCTTTTTGTTTTTAATCCTCAAAGTGGAATACTTGGCATGGAAGCTAGAAGCATATTTTATTCAAAATCTAGCATCCAGAATTTGGATGCATGTATTTCCAGCCTTTAAGAATAATTATTTTTGAAATACTGTATTAATGTGAATTTGCCTATATATCATATGTGGGTTTGTACCTCCAGCAAGTGTCTGAATATAATTACAAGGGATGAGGTGGTTTTGGTAGCACACAGGCAAACCAAGAAAACAGGCAGTGGTGCGTTCAGTAGAACTGAGCACAGCACTTCAAAAAAAAAAAAAAAAAAACCCAACCCATTTCAAAGGTTAATTTGTTCTTCTCATAATTTGAAATGAAGAATCTCTCCTTGACTAAGCTGAAGCAAGTGCTGAGCAGATAGTTAGGCTGCGGTGTAAAACCTGTATTATCTGGGACCTGCTCTCTGTGTTTCCCAGGGATGCAACAAAGAGTCAGTGAAAGGCAGATCTTGCTCTGTCTTTCAGTCCCCTGCAGCTTTCATGAAACATGTGGTTACTCTGCCTTGGTGGAAAAACCAAAGTGCACTAAATGCACTTTTCAAGTAAGCTAAGGCAGGGAGGGTTAGCTGGGTAGAGTGAAACTATGATGCAATTCTCAATACACAATTTAAAATGTGTGCTACAGTGTTTTACATTACAATGGTGGATTTTCTTACCATTCCAGGGAGCCATATACAGTCATCTTCCCCAAAATAGTAAGATTTTGAAATGCATTAACCATACAGGCAGTGTCTCAGTCTGATTGTTATTAATAAATTCACATTTTAAATTTTAATATAGCAGGGAAGTGTCTGGTGCATGTCTGTGCTATATACTTGTAAAATCCAACCCAACAAACCCTCACTTGATTAGTTCTCATGCTTCAGATTTTGAGTATGAGTATTCACTCTTCTGCTAACAGAGAAGTTTCTCATGGTTTGTGTATCTTAAACTTACTAGTTCTCCAACTATACACAGTCTTTCAAGAAAAACAGGATAGGTAAAAGTGTCTGTAATGCAAAAGTTAGCAGATTTTACCAAGTACCATTAAAAAATCACTTCTCTTATGCTCTGTAAATGTGATTTTTCAGGCCTTGCTTAATTAAAGCTCAAGAATAAAATGATACCAAAAAAATTACTGTTCTTTTAACAAAATTCTCTTGGTTTGTACTTGAACAGTGCTGCCCATAGACAGGTATTTATCAACAACTTGTGTGTAGTAAAATTATAATTAGTTTACTGTATTAAATCTCAGAAGGGTAGACCTGAAAAACAAAACCTTCAACTAGTCTTTGCATTCTTAGGTAGTTTAAAGATGGATGCTTATTATCCTGGGCTTTTTAAAAATGAATTTTTATGCCATATTTTGTAACAGTATTGCTGGACCAAAACCTGATTTCCCTGCCTGTGTGACTGATCTCACTTAATTCAGTGATTTTGTTTACCTGAATAAGACTCAGACTTTGGCTTTGTATGAAAAACGTCATCCCAGAGCGAGCTGTAGTAGACTTACACTTAATATCTAAAAAAAAAAAAACCCAAAACAACCACACCCCCCCAACGTTTGTATTTCCTTGACTCATTGTATAACGATTTTCAGTGAAGTTTCATATTCCATGAAATTAAATCTGTAGCCAAGATGATATGATATTGGACAATTTTTATAATTCAGCATGCAGATCTGTGCTGTTGAAACAATAGGCTGAGTGTTTTAAGGTGCAGATAGCCTGACTAAAATAACGTGCCTTGCAAAAGAAGTTGCAGTGCATTCTCAATGGATGATGTTCAGCAGAGAGATACTTGTCTGCTCTGCATGGTATGTTACAATCACGGGGGTAGTCAACAAGATAAAGAAAATCTCAGCTTGCTTTCTGTTTATGGAACTGGCCTTGTGGAGGGATTGGAAAACAAGAATGCAAATATATAATATGCTTGCCTTATCTTTTTTCCCCTACTTTCTGCCTCCTGTTATTGAGCCAAAGATAAATGGGCAGACTTACTGTATGAAAAAGAAATGGCACCAGAGTAAGCCCTTAGTTTTCTCTCTCTGTATGATACACTATTAAGAGCTCATGGTTGTGTGGCAACACGGCTCCCATGATAAGGTATGATTCAGTCCTGTACTGCCGACAGAGCAAAACTATGCCATAACTCTTCCTTAATCACACTGCAATAGCCGCAAGTCCAAGGATGGATTGGCATAGTTCAGGAGTGAAGTTTGATCTTGTCTGCATTTGGCCATATTAGGCCACTGTTGTGGTTTTAAGGTAATGAAGATGTCCTCCACCTTTTCTTTGGTGCTGTCTGTTTCGTTTTCCCAAGCAAAATTCCTCTTTGTTTTGTGCCACTTCCAAAAGTTTCTCTGTATTGCTCTTCACCTTTGTCTTCTTCCCTCTTTTGTCCTAGATGTAATCTCTCATCCTTGATCTGTGAATCCTCTGGTTGTCTTTGATGTGTTCCTCATCCCTTACAAATCTGTTGTTTTGCTAATTGTGTTCCTGTCAGTGGTTAATGAGCGCTGAGTCACCACTTTCAACCCAGTCAAACCATGAGTATTAACAATCCTTTAAAAAAGAGCTTGTGAGAGATTGAAAGAGGATCCATGTCCCTCTTCCAGGGTTCTTTACCAGATTGGTTGTTGTAAGATGTCTTCTGAGGCTTTTTAAAAGCTCTGTTTGGGATTTTCTTCCTCATCTGCTCCTCTAGGCTTTACTTGTCTTAGTTCGCAATCTCTTTTTTTTCTACTTTCACTCCAGCCTTAGTAATGTTTGTGTCTTGGGGCACATTTTTCCATCTCTGACTTCTTTTAACTCTGTCTACTCCAACGTCAGCAGCTCATGGGCTTTTCTGGTTGCTCTTCCAGCTTTCTTAGGCTTTCAGTCCATGGCAGTGCAGTGTTTTTTTGCTAATGCTGGTCTACTGTGTTCTTTGGTAGGAGTGATGGGTGAAGGAATATCTATTTCTGCCTTATCGGACAGGAACTGCTGCCTCCTTGAGATTTTGTTTTTTTTTTCTTGTATGTTGTAAAAGTGGAAATGGGATCTGTCTGGAAAGAGTGTCATGAAATACATGAGGCACATGTATTTCATGAGGGTAGGGAAACAAGGCCAGGAGGAAAATCCTGCCTGGTTCTGGGAACACGATCCAGGAACATGATGTCCCTGTCACATGGGCCTGCCCTTCTCTGTTATGCCATCATTTGTTTCGTTTTTTTGCTTCATATTTCCATTCAGGACCTGGGCAGCCTTTGTGGGTAGATAATGTGGATATTCTGCATGTGATAACACTATCTTGCACAAGCTCACTCCTTGTAAAGTATGAAGAAGACTCAGATAAGCTGAAATTCCAAAATATTTATTAATTATAAAGCGGGTACACTGAACTGCATGATCCTTTTCAGTACTCGAAATAAGGCCAAAGTTCATTTTTGGTTGTAGACAAATTAGAAACATAAGAAGACTGAAATGTGTGCAACGAATAGCGTTGTCCTCCGTGGTTCCTACCAGTGCCTACCACCTGCCACCAAGGAGGTGCTTGCACTAAGGCATCCTGAGGTTACAAAGGTGCAGTAGCCTGGCCTGTGTAGTGAGGCTTTTCCGGATTTTCCTTTCTTTCAAGCTGCGGGAAACCTCCACAAGCCTTAAGAGGCTGAGTCTCTTTAAACCTAGCTTCAGTTCCCTGAGAGATGGCTTCCAGTGTAGGGTTACTCCTTTGGGTTCCTGCAGGGCCGGCAAGCGCATGGGAAGAGGTGGGGCAACAGGGAGCAGTGAATGGAAGTGGGGGCATTTGCATTCCCTTTGTACTTTCACCTCCCTGTACTTGACACAAGTACAAATATTTCTGGATGACGAACCTGTGACTTCTTGTGCATAAGCCATCAGGGCAGAATCTTCACCGTGAGCTAATATTCTGTCCCGCTAGAGGAGCAGCTTTCAAGAAAAGCAGTCTCTGTAGCAAAGACTCTCTTTAATCACCTAAAATTATGTTAGTGCTGTTCCTTTTGATCTGTGTGAAGAGTGTGCTGGTATGGGAGATTTTTATTTTACCTGATTGGCTATCACATTTGGATGCAGCAGATGGCATATGTGTCACCAGTGTCCTTTGGTAAGACAGTAAATGTAGCAAGAATACAGTCTAATCCATCAGTATTTTCTTAACTCTTTTGTAACATCAAAGCACCCTTGTGCAATGCTCATTATAGTCACCTGATGCAAGATCCAAGATTTTGTGATACCTGCTTTCTTCTGTTGTTCCTATACTTGTACAGCTGGCAAGATTCTCGAGAGATATGTGGAAGAGCAATCTGATATTCAAGGTGAGTTGTGTTTAATTGAGCTGCAGTCTGTACTGAGAGAGGTTACATAAGATTAACTTCAGTTACTTGGCCTGAAAGTACTTTGTGTTGATGCATAGCTTTTAAAAATTGAGATCCTAGTTTGCACTATAAGTAGAATAGGACAGGAACATATGATTTTGTTTATTGTGAGCTTGGTGTGGAGGTATTCCTCATGAGTCAAATGTTGAGCTGAAGGTAGCCAACTGTTGCTCTGCGTGGCCTTATCCTGCCAGAACAAATGAGGAAGGACATAGAATCATAGAACCATAAAATGGTTTAGGTTGGAAGGGACCTTAAAGATCATCTAGTTCCAACCTCCCTGCCATGGGCATAGACAGCTTCCACTAGACCAAATTGCTTAAAGCCCCGTCCAGCCTGGCCTTGAACACTCCCAGGGATGGGGCATCCGCAACTTCCCTGGGAAATTTGTTCCAGTGCCTTACCACCCTCAGAGTGAAAAATTTCCTCCTAATATCTAATCTAAATCTGCCTTCTTCCAGTTTGAAGCCATTCCCCTTGTTCTATCACTACATGCCCTTGTAGAAAGCCCCTCTCCAGCTTTCTTGTAGGCCCCCTTCAGGTACTGGAAAGCTGCTATAAGGTCTCCCTGGAACCTTCTCTTCTCCATGCTGAACAACCCCAACTCTCTCAGCCTGTTTTCATAGGAGAGGTGCTCCAGCCCTCTGATCATCTTCGTGGCCCCCCTCTGGACCCGCTCGAACAGGTCCGTGTCCTTATGTTGAGGCCTCCAGAGCTGGACACAGTACTCCAGGTGGGGTCTCAGGAGACCAGAGTAGAGGGGCAGAATCGCCTCCCTTGACCTGCTGGCCATGCTTCTTTTGATGCAGCCCAGGATGTGGTTGGCTGCCTGGGCTGTGTCCGCATGTTGCCAGCTCGTGTTGAGCTTCTCATCAATCAACAGCCCCAAGTCCTTTTCCTCAGGGCATTTTGGGAACTGGGCTGTTTGATAGGTTGGAACAAAAAAGCCCTGGGATAGGGAACAATAAGTCAGACTTTTGTTACCTGACTGAGATTCCTCCCACTGGACTCTTGCATGGTGCAGGAAAGAGTCTTCTGCACAACTCCCAGAGAATTTAGCAAGTATTAAAGAAAGCACAGAGGGTGCCTATGACCCTCTGAGAGCTTCTTCAGCTTCACGTCTGCCATGGGATCAGGCAGGGGGATCAGGATTTCCAAAGTATTGTCTGGCATGACATGTTTGGAGGTTACTCACAAACCTCATATATGAATATTGCTATAAAGGGCAGCTTGACCATCCCATCAGCAGAAGAGATCAGAAAAAAAGGGGCTCTACTGCAAAGCATCAGCAGTTGTATAGCATTACAGCTTCATAGGGGGATTAAGACTCCTTTTTGCCGCTACTGTTTCTTGTGATAGGCTTCCTTCTGGAAGAACTTGGAGCTTGTCTCTATCTGCGTGGCATCTGGCTTTTCCTGTCCCTGACCATTTGTTGATAATGGTGAGTGCATTAAGCACCAAAGTCTTGTTTCTCTGGGGAGCCAAGTCCCCAGTTCAGTCCCCCAAGTCCAGAACTTGTTAAACTTGTCGACCTTCTCCCATTTTTTTAATTACTTTAGACATCTGCCTTCTACCAATAGTCTGTAATTACCTAGGGGTAAAGTTAAGCTGTACCTTTCGTTCAAAGCATGCAGTGGGAAAGGCTTCAGAAAACCTTCAGACTGGTATAGGAGGAAATAAAGCACGCATACATTCCATCTCTGTAATTTGCAAGTCTCATCCATGTGCTTTGTTAGACTTTTTGGAAGGATATGTTTCTCCTGGTTCACGATAACCATCCTGATGGGTGATTTGCTACACCAAAGCAAGTTATTCACTGATGTGAAAAATAAGAGTGAAGTTATTTTTCAGGTAGTAATTGCCAAGTTTATCTCTCTGTATAGGATAATTCCTATGGTGGTATTCTGTCTTTGCAGCTTCAGTGATAAACCCTGCTTCACTTTTAATTATTCTTCTTTGCATTAACTGTGTTATCTTTTTGTTTCAGTAACAAAACCTTTAGGAATTAAAAATCCAAATGTGACCCTATTGTACATATAGTCATGGCACTCGCTGTTAGGTCCTTTAGGCTGACGCATTAAAAACCTCACTGACAAAGTGAATATATAAGAGGAGCAGAATCATGGAGAGTAGTGCCGCTGTTCTTGACTACCTGTGTTTATTTTACATCTTGTAAAGTACCAACAAGAACATTGTGCAAGACAGATCTGAGCATCACAGCATTGCATCTTTGGATATGAACAGTTGATGAAGAAAATGAACTTTGGTATGCTACTAGAATTATTGATTTAGTTGTGTTTGCTGCAGAGAAGTTGCCTTACTTTGGGTTGGGTCGAATATCTTCAGATGTGCGTGGAGGAGAACACTGCTGCTGTACCATTTCTCCTTCAATAGTTAAACAGCTCAGGACAAATTGAGGGGGTGGAGCAGTTCAGACTGCCTGTGTGGAACACTCTGGTCTGGTCCTCATTTATCTGGTGGTTGTGTCTGTGTTTTGTCATGAGAAGAAATGCTTGAATACAACTTTAAAAATTTCTGATTTCTAACATAGCTACCCAGTTTATTCATCTTGATATGCTTAACTAAAAGTCATAAATCCGTATTGGGTAAGTCACTGGATATATTTTAGATGGATCACAGAATCAACAGTGGTTGGGGTTGGAAGGGATCACTGGAGGTCATCTGGTCCAACCCCCTGCTCGGGCAGGGCCACCTAGAGCTGGTTGCCCGGGTTACTTAGATTCTCTGCCATGTTTTGTATTGGTGTTATTTGTCTAAATGTTTGAGTGTTCTGTATCTTAAAAGGAATTCATGCACCTGTATCTTAAGGCTTTGTAGTGCTTAAGAAGCATATGTTAACCTCTTTTTGGTTGAAAAAATATTGCAAGTTTTGCAGTAAACAGTGCTCCATTAGGCAAGATTATATATCAACTTTGGTACTGTACAGTCCATAAAAACTGCAGATAATGGGTACACAGATGGCTTGATTTAACAGACTGGGTTCATAAGCATGGCTGAGAAGGATAGAGCTGGAAGGCGGTGGGGGAGAGATTTGTCTCAAGAAGTAATTCTACAGACAATGTATGTTTTCTGTGGCCTAGGATGTTACTCAATACTTGATATCTGAAGTATTTGAATGTGAAGGAGTTGGAAAGGAAACTGAGACCTTGGTGAACAATTTCAGCTTTGCTGATCACATGCAGAAGGTGTAATATAAGAGCAGGCATGGTGTGAGATTGTCAGTGGCCTTTTGCAGATAATTCTTCAAACCTCTTGTCGGCAAGGTTATTCACCCAGTCCCCAGGGACTGTCTTCAGAAATAACTGTGTATTGCATAAACTAAAATTATTCCTGGAGTGTGTATTGCATAAACTAAACTTATTCCTGGACACTTAGGTTGTAACATCTGAATCAGCAAATGTGTCCTACTGATATATTCATCCCAGTACGTTTTAATAAAGCAAAGATCTTGTACCAAAACCCTGCTACTGTCACTGTTGTGCAGTCTGTCCCAGCACACACCTCTTCTCAAGCATAACCCCCCTTTTCCCCCCAAAATCTGCAATTGTAAAGATTCTACTGGCATGTCAGCACAAGTCTTCAGAGTACCCGAGGGGCATTTTTAATGAGAATAGCTTTAGAATTCCTGGCTTGATTTATGAAGAAAAGAGGGAAAAAAAAAAAAATCACAGAGACAGTATCCTCTTACCTATTAAAATGTTTGCCTTCTACTTAATGGTGTTATCAGTTTAACTTTTGCAGACTGCAAATTGAATAACCAAATGTTTACCTGTTTGGGAAGAAATAAACATTCAGGACTTCAGCATTGGATGTTCCTGCAAAAGTTTCCTGTAACTTGTCTGTGAGAAATACAGCTGAAAATATTTTTAGCAGTTTGTTGTACTGTTCTAAGGAGGTTTTTGTAACTTGTACAAAGTGGTATGAACAGGGCAACAGGTCTTTGCTTTTAGTTCCCATTCATCAACTCCGCTGTATTAATGTATGCATTTCATTTTTTTGTTTGTTTTTGAGCAAGGCTTTACATTACAGCCACAGAAATAAGGCAAGTACAATCATTGTGCATTATTTATATTCATGCATTCATAATCATAATTCATATTCATAATCATGTTTACAGGTATAGAAAACCACTCCAGCCCATGCTGAGGACACCAATTACAACAGATGCCCTAAGTCCTATCTGTGTCTACACTGCCTTTCAGAAAGCACCAAACCTGTTCTCATTTATGCTCAACGCAGCCAGTAGACATCATTTCTCACTGTTCAGTAACACCTCCCTCTCCTTCCCCCCCTCCAAAAAAGAAAAAAATCCAAGCTTGACTCCCAACATTCCTCTCATGTCTTACAAATATTTGTGTAAGTCCTTGGCAAGAAGCTGACTGTTCCTCACCACTGGCCAGTCCGCTTCTGCTGCCTTGTATGCCTGTTTCTTCAGCACCTATTCCTGTAGTTCAAGTACCTGAGGAGGTGTGTACTCTGTTTTTAAACACCCTGAATACAAGTCCTGTGGATCGTTAGCATAGGCAAGTAGTATGAGAGAATGTTAGAGGCATGGGGTGCTGCTGGATGTTTGGTTTTCTGTGGCTTTTATTTAAAAAGGAAACGAAACATGAAAAACCATAAGAAAAGAATGCTGCGGTATAAACCTTAAAGATGTCACCGTGTATGTTACTCTGTGGGAGACATGCCTTGGGTGGTACACAGGAGAAGCAGTGACTGGGCAGGGCCTGGGAGAGGTAAGAGTGTGCTTTTGTGTGGAAGCTGTGACCTGGAACCCATGAGCAGGCTTACACCATCAGCAACAACGGTTGACTAATTCTGGCAGTTCCTGCCCTCTCTATGATTTGCTTTTCAGCTTTAGTGTTATATTAACTCCTCCGGGGCAAACGTGTTCCTTAGCTTTCTTGTTGCACTCCCAAACCAGCACATTCTTCAAAACCAGGATCGTTTTCTGTACATCCATTTCTTTTGCTGTCTTCTGTTGCATGAATTTACACTGCACATAAATCTGGAAAAAAATGTGTTTCAGGATTTTTGTTTCCTTATGTTAATACTTATCACTGTAGTACTATACTGAGGGGTTAGATCTCTAGGGAAATTTCTTTGCACTATACTAATGATGGTCAATTCACATCAGTTGAAATCCAGGAAATGGAATAATAATGAGATTTTGTCCCTCATGATTCTGAGCAGAACTGCCTCTGGAAGTGCAGAGAAGGTATTCTTTGAGAGGAGACTAGTACTGTGTTGCAAAGGTTGCACAAATGCTGGGTCCAATACTCAGTTAGGAAATTTCTTGCTTCTGTGGGTTCTGCAGACTTTGTTTTAATTTCTTAATTGTTTTTCGTAAGCTTTGAATTGGAGTCGGCAAGACCAATATTCTCATAGTAATGATGGTAAAACTTCCTGAAACTTCTGAAGCGAATTCTTGTGTATCCTCATCCTAGCAGGTCTGTAAGTAAATCAACATACAGTCTAGCAAGGAGGACACTTTTCAAGTAGAACTATTTCTAAGCAGATGAAAATACAAATGTGTAGGTCTCAGTCTCCAAATCTGGCTAATATAAAATCTCAAATGCCTTATAAGAGGACAGCTACAAGTCTGTTGATGTAAAATGGCAAGTATTGTTCTCTTATGTAAATAATCTGTCAATATTACTGGAGGTATCAAAGTAGAAAAAGGAGAAAGAAAACTCAGTGCTCACCAAGGGGACAGCCCTGCTCTGCTTGATGGTTCTGGCAGAAATTGTGTTTTGTAGGACAGAAGCAGGATCGATTTCAGATTGTTCATTTCTTTAGCCTTTGTGGCTTCCTGCTGAACTACCGGGTTTTGGGGCTGTTTTTTTTTTTTTTTTTTTTTTTTTTTTCCCCCAGTAGCCTGAAACACATTCCAGAAATGTCTGTGTGAGGGAAAAGGGTAAGAGTGCCAAGGCTGCTGATGAATAAGAGACTTTGTGATCAATCTTGTAAAATTGGACCTTTTCACTCAGACAATAGTTCTCCGTTACTGAGTCTTTTGTTGCCTCCTTTTGAATTGGAGGGGAGAGGAGGAGATGTTAAGTGTTATCTTGTGACACTTCCCTGTAGCCTACCTGAATTACCGGAGGGATGGATTGCTTTGACTGAGGGGGGATGGGGGAAAAATGCAGAGGAAGTTGATTCGCTCTATAAAATCTGAAGATGCAGCAATGGTATTACTTCACTTCTAAAACTGCCCAGTTTTGGGAAATTTAAATTTACACTGAAAGTTTGTTCTTTGAACTATATTGACCTGGGCTGAGAGATTATAATGAAAACTTTCAGTTTTAAAATAATTGTTTTTTAAATAGACATTCAGGTCTTGTTGACTCACAGTCCCTTGGAATAAATCTCTCTTGAAGTTGAGTGGGTTTTTTTTTTCGTTTTAAACTATTTTGCAACAGTGTTGTTAGAATTCATCAGCTTGGAGCTTCCTACGAGGTGAATTTGGATTGCATGTATATTTTATCCAGACCATGTCAGAATCCCAAACATACGGTTTTTCCCTGCTGAGCATACTGTATTTCTTAGTTTTCCTGGTAATAACAGCAGGGGAACAACTGTGGCAGTGTTTAACTTAACTACGTGACATGTAGTGTGTGGTCAGGGCTGCAGTAGCTGTGTCCCAGGCATATGCTTTGGTAAAATTATCCATCACACCTCAGGTGATATTATCTGATTACTAATAGGTAATAATTAATATGTAAACATAGACATGTGAGCTGCCACTTCAAGAAGGGGTACTTGATGCAGTCGAAGTGTCCGAAAAGCAGATTCGTGCCTGGCACACACTTAACCAATCTCACATGCTCAGGAGAGAGATTGTATTTATTCAGGCCTGGGTGCTTGGTGGATTTTCCACAAATCAAACACACCTCATGCCGGTCTTCCTGCTATATTTATACACAAAAGTTGCAAGTACACTCACAGTTACAATGATTGGTTAGTAATTTACATGTAATTATAATATCCGCAATGTCATTCTTTTAATCATCATACATGCATGGGGGAAATGTCTTCACTTGGGCAAGGGTCTTCTTGACCTGTGGGTGTGTTTTTAGTATTATAATGAAGGCAGTTCACTTCAGGACACCTTAAAAGTAAGTTTTATTGCTAAGTTGGCCAGCTGGATATTTATCTTGCCAGGTTGTCCAATAACTCATCCTATACACCATCAATCCTAGATGTTAAGATCCAGAGAATAGGGACCTCAAACAACACAGCATCCTGTTCATTACTAGTTAATTAAGGCTAGAGGGGCTTCAAACAACACAGTGCTCTGTTCATAATTAGTTAACTAAGGCTAACATTAATAATACTAACATAAGCTAACTTAGGTCAGGATGCCCTATATCAGAAGAACTGTATGAAGGAGCTGCCTGTTGTTTGACAGGTTTAGGAATCCTTGCTTGTGAAAGCTTGCAGTTAGCAGAACTGAGTCTCATAAACTTGTCTTTAAACCTCAGTTCTTCATTAGGTATGATAGGTTGTCATGCACACGTCTTTGGAATGAATCCATTCACCTCGAGAGAGAATTGCCTTTTAATAGTTCAGTACTTTTGCCCCTTCGGTTACTGCAGGAGCTCCTGTTGTGTGCAGTTGCGATGTTTCCTCCTCTCCAAGCTGAAGTGTGCAGCTCTGTTGCAGCAAACACGGCAGCATCCTTTAAGCACTGCCGCCAGAGCCGTCAGTCTCTAGTTTCAAGGGAGCTGCCCTGTCTCCACAGATTGCTTCCAGCTTTTTGTGTTGGCTGCTAGTGCGTTGGCTTGGCAGTCGCTTTCATCTGGGAGAGCTTTTTGGAAGACTCTAATCCTTATTTCATATAAAAATCTTCTGGACAAAATGTCTAACTCGGGAATTAAGCTGTTGCTTTCCATGCTGTGTCCAAATTCTGTGTTTGACTTCTTTATAAAGTATGGGGTGTTTGGCTGGGAAGACTGTGCTGCCCCTCCGTGCTGTTTGTCCTTCTGCACAGTTGCAGCAGCCGGCATTCCTTCAGATCTCAGGGAAGAGACCTCGTAGCGCAGTGGCAAACATCTAAATCTTTTCGGTGCTAGGGGGAACCTGCCCTGGCAGGGGGCTTGTTGGGGAGCATAGCAAGGTCTGTGGCTACATGGGACCTCCTTCTTTTTTCCTCCCTTACCCCAGCAGGACAGAAACCAAAAGTGGGTGCAAAAGGATTCAAAGGCAAGGCAGCCTCTTCTCCCCCTGCCTGTGAGGGTAGCACCCTGGTAGCCCATGTCACCAGCTGCACATGATGCAGAGGTCCACTGATGCCCCTTCCCTTCTCCCTGCAGACTGAAAATCTCAGATGCACCCTGCCCTCCCTGATGGTATTGTCCCAACATAGTCCCTCTGAGGAGCCCTCCTCCTGTCCTGTGCACGTTTATCAGGTAGTGCAGCTCTGCCAGGCTCACACACCATGGACCAGTAAGTAGCAGATATGGTGCTGTGTTCCTGATTTCTAGCCTGATGGTTTTCTGTGTGAAACCTTGCAGACTGATGTGGGGATGAGAAGGCAAGGATGCTCCTCTTCTTGGAATGCTTTTTGTGACTAGTTTGTCCTCTGCCCTGCAAAAGCTGGTATTACAGGGATAAAACATTTTGAAGGGAATGAATAATCTGTTATAAGGCAGCATTGCTTCTTGTGCTCACTTGAAAGAATTCTTACTGCATCTGTTCTTCTAGCTGGGGAGCACAGCACTGGCTTCTTGGGAGGCAGATAGTAGATCATTGCAGAAAAAAAGACCTGTAGACACATGTAGTCGTCTGCAGGTGTGCTGAGATACCCTCTTCTCTTGCACCGGGAGATGATAATGTCCCCCTCCCAGCAAAGGGACTCCTTCAGTCTTAATCAAATAAATAACGTTACTGTAAAAGTGAATCTCTCTCTTCTTAAGGCAAGATGGAGGAGCTGGTATCCTCAGTTCTCTTCAGACCTTGCCCTGTTTTGTTGTGGGATTGTAAAAAGTATTGCTTCAAGTAAAAAAAATAGTAAATGTTGTGAAAATGGCAATGTACAGCTGCCCAAGAAAAGTTACAGCTGTGTGTTGCACGTCCTGCAGAATAGTGTGGAGGGGAGGAATTTTCTGCCCGATATAAAGGTTTGGGGGATTTGTGTTGTTTTTTTTTTTTTTTTTTTTTTTTTAATGGTTGGGCCATTGCCTGGTGGTGTTGCTGCAGATCTGCAGGACTAATGTCCAGACCTGAACACATTTTTCAGGCTTCTCTACTCTCTCATCGCTGCCCTCCTTTCCTTAACCCCAGCTTGCCACTTCCTCATCCATTTAATGAAGACAGAAGGCTCTTTATTGTATGATGCTCAAAATGTAATATGATAATGTTGCAGAAGAGCTTGTGGAGTGGTCATTGCCAGGTGTTTGGCGTTTTCTATTTCAGGGAGATCTGTAGCTGTAAGAATGGCTTCTGTCTTACTCAGTCCCCGTACAGGAAGGGAAGGCAGGTTGGGGATGCCTTGTTGTGTGGCACCAGCTGTGCAGCCACAAGTATTCCCAGGGGCTGCAAATGGATGTGGATGGTGGTGTGAGTTAGGTCACTTTTAACCTCCTGAGAAGGAATGATGCCTGCTGCTCAAACAGAGGTGAATGTGGAGGCAGGTCTCACAACATGTGGAAACCTCTGAGCTGGCAAACCAAATGGATGTGAAATCCCATACAGAATCTCCAAAAGATCCAATTTTAGACCACATTTTTTCATGAGGAAAGTATGGGCAGATCTGTTGTCATATAAAGGCATCAGGATTGTTTTGTCTCTGGCCCCTCAGGAAGGAGGAAGCTAAGGTTTTACTACAGGATATGCTTTTAGTTTGCTCGTCAGATCATCTGGTGTAGGTATTCCTGCTGTTTGTTTCACCGGTTTTACTCCAAGTGAGCCTGCACTGATTACAGTGTTGTCTTTTCTGGTGGGCAGACAAATACAGTAGGATTGATCCAATTGGTGTTTCATAACTACTTCTTGGAAGACACATTTGTCACTTTGTGGACAAGTTCAATAACCAGAACATGTTTTTTTTTTTTTTATTTCTGAACATGTGGCTCACGAAATGTGTGTTGTTCTTTGGAAGTAAAGTGCATTTTAATGCACAGTAAAAGTCTCTGACAAAGAGAATGTGCATAGCCTACAGGGAAGAGTAGCTTAATTCTCCTGTCTCTAAAGATTATTTTCATTTTGGAGCTTCTCTCCCAACAATATGATTAAAATAAGACATTGCCAGCGGTTGTCTTGGACAGTTGAGCCATTAAAGCAGTCAGGATTTGGAAAGCTTTCTCAGCAGTTAAATCAGTTAACATCAGTAGCAGCCTACCATTCTTTCAGAGAAAGACATTTGTGTGGGTTTTTTTTCTTCTACCAAATTTTATATAGATATTTAAAAAGGGCTTATTTCAAATATTCCCTTGCTGAAGGAAAATTCATCCATCATTGAATGTAATTGTATTCCCATATGAAACCATCCTTTGGTCCATTAGTATCTTGTATTTCTTCTGCTGTGTAGATTACATGCAACATAAGCCTTGGAACCGAATTCTTGCAACAGTCATTGTACAAATTAATTTATTTAAAAAGTGACCATGTTTTTTCATATTCTACTAGTATATATACTTCTTAATATTCTGTAACCTCATTCATATCACAGACTAGTTGCGTTTGGAAGGGACCTCTGGAGATCTGTGCAGGCTGCACACTTTGGATATTAGAACAGCGCTTTAAATAACCTGACAAGAACTAAATCCTCATATACCATGCTATTCTGATGAAACCACTTTTGGCTCAGAAGCTTTCAAATGGATTGCTGATCTCCCAAGAGCAGCACACCGCTATTGATTTCATCTCTAGTAATCATTTCAGAGTTACCTTTGCGTCATTGTCATGTTTTTGTCCTTCACCCTTGGCAGAGCATTTGAGCAATGAGCTTCTGGTGAAGGTGATGACAGTGATAAAAGTGTAACTATTCAGAAAGAGGCAGCAAGAATGTTTGCACCAAAAGGTTTCTGTTGAGCATCTGGCTTCATAGGTGAAAGGTGAAGCAGTGAGAACTTGTCAGAAGGTTGGTTGTTCCAAGAGTGGTTGGACAAAGTCACCAGGGCATTGCCAGATTTGATCTCGTGTTATGAGGAGAGGTCATGCTGGCCAAAATTTCAAGTTGATAAGTAGTCATCTCTTGATTTTTATTTTGGAAACAGGTCACCATCTCCTGATGCCACAAAGCTAGCCTTTAAAAAGCCAGCCTCTCCTCTACCTTTTCTCTCCTTACTAGATGTTGAGTTTGCAGTGGACTACCCTGAGGATCCTGCTCTTGCTTCTCTTTTCTCCATGGCAAACTTACAGTCTGTGTGTACCTGAAAATGTGTGTAGGNNNNGTGTAGGTCTTGGGTCGCTGCAGGTGTTTCCTCCTCTCTTACCTTAGTTGCTTTGCTATCTGTAAAATCACTAATGGCCATACATTTAAGGAATGAGTCCTTGATTATCTGATTTCTAAGTAACAGCACAGTAGTAAACAGAACCATCCAGGTTGAAAGGACAGCAAATCCAGTAATTCACCAATACTGGGCTAAACCTAATATCCAGGTGCATGACCATGGTGACCAAGCAGGCCAGCAGGAGGCCAGGCATGGCTCTTCAGGTGAGGAGCTACTCGGACCAGCTGAGGGGCTCAAGGAATGCTGAATTCCCTGATCAGTCCTTCTTTACTGCTGAGCTGCAGAAGCAGTGCCTGTACTTGTTAACTAATGACCATATCCCACCTCTGCCCCCCACCAATGCTGGTTCTGTCCTTCGTGTGCATGGGCAGGGAAATACTGCATAAGGCAATACTAGCCCCACGCTTATAACTCACAGAATCACAGAATAGTCAGGGTTGGAAGGGACCTCTGGAGATCATCTAGTCCACCCCCCCCGCCAGAGCAGGGTCACCTACAACAGGTTGCACAGGACAGCGTCCAGGCGGGTTTTGAATGTCTCCAGAGTGGGAGACTCCACAACCTCTCTGGGCAGCCTGTTCCAGTGCTCCACCACCCTCAAAGTAAAGAAGTTCCTCCTCATGTTAAGATGGAACTTCCTATGTTCAAGCTTGTGCCCATTACCCCTCGTCCTATCAATGGGCACCACTGAAAAAAGACTGCTCCCATCCCCCTGGCATCCTCCCTTCAAGTATTTGAAAGCATTAACAAGATCCCCCCTCAATCTTCTTTTCTCCAGACTAAAGAGACCCAAATCCCTCAGCCTCTCCTCATATGAAAGATGTTCCAATCCCCTAATCATCTTTGTAGCCCTTTGCTGGACCCTCTCCAGCAGATCCCTGTCCTTCTTGAACTGGGGAGCCCAGAACTGGACGCAGTATTCCAGATGCGGCCTCACCAGGGCAGAGTAGAGGGGGAGGATGACCTCCCTCGACCTGCTGGCCACACTCCTTTTGATGCACCCCAGGATGCCATTGGCCCTCTTGGCCGCCAGGGCACATTGCTGGCTCATGGTCATCCTGTTGTCCACCAGGACTCCCAGGTCCCTTTCCACAGAGCTGCTCTCCAGGAGGTCGGCCCCCAACCTGTACTGATGCATGGGGTTATTCCTCCCCAGATGCAGTACCCTACATTTACCCTTGTTGAATTTCATTAAGTTCCTCTCTGCCCAACTCTGCAGCCTATCCAGGTCACGCTGTAAGGCAGCACAGCCTTCTGGTGTGTCAGCCACTCCTCCCAGTTTAGTGTCATCAGCAAACTTGCTGATGGTACACTCTATCCCTTCGTCCAGATCATCGATGAATATATTGAACAGGACTGGACCCAGTATTGACCCTTGAGGGACACCACTTGTTACCGACCTCCGACTAGACTCTGCACCACTAACCACCACCCTCTGAGCTCTATCTGCTAGCCAGTTCTCAATCCACCCCACTGTCCATCCATCTATCCCACACTTCCTAAGCTTGCCAGTGAGGATGATGTGGGAGACTCTGCTGACATGGCTTGTCAGTCACGAACTGATTATTCTGATTTTGAAAGGTATGGGTGGTGGTGGAGGCAGATGTGTCCCTGGTGTCAGAGATAGCTTTTGCTCCTAGGCATTTGGTGGTTGTAATGGATGACCTTTGTCTTTACCGTTTATGGAGAAGAGATTTATTTTATGTAAGTGTACTCAGTTTTCTCACTTTCCTTTCTTACATTGGAAAGAAGGCAAGATTTCATTTCCCAGTATTTTTAAGGAAAAAATAAGTGGGATAATGAAGTGGACCACTTAGTCACTCATGGAAGTTTGGGGAGAGGAGTAGGGTGGCCAAGGGGTGCCAAACACCTCTAGATGCCCAAATTTTTCACACAAGTGTTTTTGAGTGGGCTCATATGTTTTATTTCATGAGTTCTTAATGTTAGCTTCCCAAAGGCTTGGGCATAAGTATAAAATGCATGTTTCAACTCCCTCAAGCTGAAAGGGGGTTAAATTTAGGATTTCTGTTCTCCTTAACTTGCCCCTTACAGGAAGTGGTTGATATATTTTTGGCTTTCCAAAATGGACAAGGAGAGGGTGGTACCTACTCACGAGGGTTGCTGTTACTTCATTACTCATTTTACAGTATCTTTTTACCTACTGTCTGCTGAGTGCATTTGGATCCAGCTGTTGCTGAAATAGAAGGCTATTTTGCCGACTGTTCGCCTGCCTAAAAAGCTACCATGAACCGAGGAGAAATAGAGAAATACTTTGAATCCATCGGACATGTTAGGAGAGCTGTGTGGTCCTATGGCAGTCATCGCTGTGAGCGTGCAAAAACTCAAAACAATCATCGTAATAGTCTGGTTTCTTTTACAGCCCCTCCAGGCAAGTGCTTGTGATTATTTGCTGTTAGATACAAATCCGAAGCAATATATGCATTAGCCTTGTCTAAGAGGGAAAAAGAGCCCTGGTAGATTCCTATGTGCTAAGGGAATGTCTTGCAGTACCCTTTATCTGCAGCATAAATGTGACGAGTGATTTAAAAAAAGATACCTCTTGAAAACAAATTGCTGAATATCCATACTTAGTTGGTGGATCAAAAAGGCATTACTCTCTTTTACAGCTGTTGCTCCAGTATCCTGCGTAGTGCTTTATCCTGCATAGTCATTTTGCTGGGCAGCGGAAGGTGTGAGAGGAAGGAGGGTCACTGCCTGCTATGAAACCTCTCATCAAGCTCTACGTTAACAGGCTCCTTATTTTCTTTTTTTCTGGCCTGTGTAATACCTGCTAGCTACCCCTCATGGCATGTTTGTGCAGTTCATTTGGCCCCAGTTTGTGTTGCAGCTCAATTAGATCAACCCGAACCTGTATGTTTCCCTGGTTCATTCCTGTTTTCCTTGGGAGTAAACCTGTTCCCTACGTCTGTTTTTATGTATGTGCTGGGTCCAAGTATTGCTAGTCAATGTTACTAGCTAGTTCACGGTTTGTTCAAAGTAAAGCAGACAAGCTAACACTGAACAGGCTGTCTAAAGCTGTGCTGATGTTCTGCATCCCGCCACATGCAGGGACCTGACCTCTTTCCTCTTACCAGTGGTTTTGTAGACAAGAAGCTTAACTTGTCTTTATAATCTCACTTGTCAGTAAAAACAGCTGTGATATGAAATACAAAAGCCCATATTGCCTGGTAAAGAAAAACACTCTTTTACCCTATTACGTAGAAGATAACCAGACAATATAGAAGTTGGTGACGTGGACAGTGGGATGCAGTGAACCCTCAGCAAATTTGCCGATGACACCAAGCTGTGTGGAGCAGTCAACACGCTGGAGGGAAGTGATGCCATCCAGAGGGACCTGGACAGGCTTGAGAGGTGGGCCTGTGCAAACCACATGAAATTCCACAAGGCCAAGTGCAAGGTCCTGCACATGGGCTGGGGCAATCCCATGCACAAATACAGGCTGCGCAGAGAGTGGATTGAGGGCAGCCCTGAGGAGAAGAACTTGGGAGTGTTGGTGGATGAGAAGCTCAACATGAGCCAGCAATGTGCACTTTCAGCCCAGAAAGCCAGCCATATCCTGGGCTGCATCAAAAGAAATGTGGCCAGCAGGTTGAGGGAGGTGATTCTGCCACTCTACTCCGCTCTCAAGACCGCATCTGGAGTACTGCATCCAGCTCTGGAACCCTCAACATAGGAAGGACATGGACCTGTTGGAGGGGGTCCGGAGGAGGGCCCCAAAGATGATCAGAAGGCTGGAGCACCTCTCCTATGCAGACAGGCTGAGAGAGTTGGGGTTTTTCAGCCTGGAGAAGAGAAGGCTCCGGGGAGACTTTATAGCCCCCTTCTAGTATCTGAAGGGGGCCTACAAGAAGGCTGGAGAGGGACTTTTTATAAGGGCATGTAGTGATAGGATGAGGGGAATGGCTTCAAACTGGAAGAGGGGAGATTTAACATAGATATCAGGAAGAAGTTTTTCCCTCTGAAGGTGGTGAGACACTGGAATGGGTTGCCCAGGGAATTTGTTGATGGCCCATCCCTGGGAGTGTTCAAGGCCAGGTTGGATGGGGCTTTGATCAACCTGGTCTAGTGGGATGTGTCCCTGCCCGTGGCAGGGGGGTTGGAACTAGATGATCCTGAAGGTCCTGTCCAACTCTAACCATTCTACAATTCTATGAACCCGTCTGCCTAACAGAAATGAGTAGGTCAACTCTGAAACTCTAATAGATACTGTTTACTGACCCTTAATGGCTTTTTTCACTTCCTGAGCATGTCTCCTAGACAGTTTGGGAACTGCCCTGTGCATTAAAGGACAGCATCAGACCTGAGATGCTGTGTGGTCCCAGGCAGTGCAGCTGATTTTGTGGATGTGGTGGGAGCCGTGCTCCAGTTTTAGGACTCCTTTTACCCACACTGTGGGAGGAACAGCAGCTTCTAGTGCTGGATCCTGAGCAGCTTCAGCTGTGAGTTACTCCCAGCCTTGCCTCGTGCCTTCTGTTTGGAAGTGGTGGTACGGTCTTCTCTAAGGAGAGATGGTGTGTTGGGAGGATTCCTTATGGAGGTTGCATCTGCTCCGTTGCTTCTTCTCTAGCCAGATTGGCACAACTTTTTGTGACTTCTGTGCTCTGCTTTTATCACAGCAGTCTTTGCTATGCCAGAAAAAATCTGAATGAGACCTTCTGCCCTTTCCTGGCTTCTTCAAGATTGATGAATTGCTTCCTTGCAAGTAGTAATAGATACAAATTTGAAACACTGGGTTTATATTGCTTTTTAGTTTTTATATTCCTTCCTCAGTGTTTCAATTAAAAATTAATCATATAACACAGTATATGATAAGGTCATGCAAGTTAGCAATATAAATTCATTGTGTATGATGGGAGCATAAAAATGAGAGGTTTCAGGGGGTCTGATGACACTATTTAATTAGCAGTGAGCAAAATTAGTGAGACTTAGATTTGCTAGTCTCAGCAGGGTCCTGGGATAATCAAACTGTCCGCAGATCCCAGATAAAAATCCAGACATGCAGACGGTTAGATCATGTGTACTACATTGCCATGTCTGTGCCAGTGCGAAAAACCCGACCTCCCAAATGGGGACAAAATGTCGTGTACAATTCCACGTGTATGCCCATATCTGCAATAAGTATTCTGCGCTTGTTTTAGTTCAGGTGGTCGATTTGCTGGCTGGAGATTTGTGTCTGGTTTCAGCCTCTGGAGGCTGGCATATTGGCACCGCTGAATAGCTCCTTGAACAGATAAATGAAATGTTACTTTTTTTTTTTTTTAATTTGAGGCGGTCAGCCATTTTCTTAATAATAATGATAATGTATTTTTGTGAAGTATCTTATGTCATTTTCTAAAATCAAAGCACAGGGGCCTAAATAGCCAAGCTTCATTAAGGAGATGAAGTGAACGAAGAGAGGCATCTGGCAGAAGAAGGGAGGACAGTGTAAAAATAGAGACGTATGTTAGTTTGAGTAGTATTAGTCATTTCTGATATTGCGTTGCCCATGAGCCTCTGCTCCATTCAATACAGAAGACTGAGCCAATGAAGCCAATTTTCAGGACATTCACGCAGTGTTCCTTTCTTCCTGAAAATAAGCAGCTGAAGTTTGGGGAAATTAGAGGTGCCTTTTGGCCAGCAGAAATCTTTGCCACAAGGACAATTTGATAATGTATCCTAAATAGATCTTCAAAAAGCAAATTGACAATTTTTGCACGGCCCTTATTTTATTTAATTATTTTTTCAGTATGCTGTTTTCCTAGAACATGTGTCCTGATTCATTGTGATCAGTCAGTATGAGGATCCTGAAGAATATAACTTAAATAAACACACGCTTTCTTTTTTACATATTTATTTGTATAGTCTGTATGAAGAGGGTAGCTTGCTTTGTGCAGGTTTGCAGTTTTGGTCTTACACTGTAACATGGCTAAATAGAAACCTGTATTTCAGAAACATTAATGATTTTTCACACTTTGACTCTTGAGTTAGTTTCAAACATCTGTCTTAAACTCCCCGTTTCAGTGTTTTTGTTGTGTTCCTCTTAATTTTGTCCTTTTCCTCCCTTGCACTTACGTTTTCCTACTCTGTATTTTCATCTTGTATGTTCCTTCTAAGAACTATAGCTCAGTGCAAACAGTAATGCTTTACTTTTTGCAGTGCCAGTGTATGTCACAGTAAATTTGGAATCAGCATCTTGATAGCTTGAAAGCCAGAAGCATAGAGAAATTAAATGACTCTTTCAACAGCACAGAGGAAGCCACTATCAAACCTTGGACTGGAATACAGGTGTTCTGGTCACATCACTGGACCCAGCTACCTCTGTGTCTAATTGCTGCTTTATTCGTCTGTCTGACCTTTTCAGCTTTTTGTTCTCATTGTTTTCCTAATTTGAGCTCTTCTCTTCTGGTCTAGGTTGCTTCAGGCCTGGCCGCTTTGGAACTGCATTGATATACATGTTCATCTGGCTCTCCATAATGCTTTCCATCATGGTAGTAACATAGGCAGGCTACTGTTTCTTCTGGTAGCATAAATATGCTCTATAATAATATGGTGGGATATGGATATAATACATACTAAGAAAGACTGCAGAACATATATCTGTTGTTACCCATGGAGAATAGGGACTTCAGGATTATTTCTGATTTATATAATTGTGTGCACCATTATATTTAGAGAATGAATGTTTCCTGAAATAGAGAAAGCATTTTTTGTAGTTTTTTTGAAAATTCCCTTGTGTCACTGACTGTGCTGCACAAATAATGTGGTATAGTGAGCTGGGTGGTATGTTAAAAGAGTTTTGCTTTAATAGTCAAAGTGCAAGAGCAATGCACTCTAACAAGGGATGGCAATTGACAGTTTCCCAAAAGGAATTTTTCATATTTTAAGATTTTAATAGTAATAAATACAGTAGTCCTGTATGCTGAATGCTTCTAATTGTGAAATAAAAGGCGCACCAATACCCATTTTTTCATGTAAATATGGTCAAAATTTCTCTCTGAAATGAAGAAGCTGTTTAGCTCTGTAGTGGTGACACCTGTGACAGTTTGGAGTAGACACAGGAGAGGTTCAATGCTTGCCAAGGACTGTTTTTCTTCACTCCATGTCCAATGAGCAGCTGCAAATGCTCAGCTTTTCATGTGCATTTTTAAAGTAATTTGTTTAGCAAAAATGGGATGATGTAGAAGTTACTTCTCCCAGAGAGAAAATTCACTGGTGAAGTTTACCATAGTCTAATACTGTCTAGTGATCACATGCAAAATTACTTAAATGAAAAATATACCTATCGGTGTTCATACTTCACTTTCTCCCTTGTTGCAATGGAGAGATCTGGAGGAATATGAGTAACTTGGATAAGTAGTCTAACATTTCTCTGTCAAGCTATGCTAAATGAATTTAACACGGGTTACTTACAACACCATCACTTTAATTTTTTGCATCAGTTTAATTAAGCTGTTTTTAAATCACAGTCTGAATCACGCTGGCATATCTTATTCACCCAAATGAGGCTCTGCATTTTTTTTTTTCCTTTGCCTACTAAAATCTGCAGTTCTCTAGCCACTGCTAACATTTCCCAGCCTGAGAGGTATCTTTTATCATTCAGCATGATATTCTTTATTTGCATTTAGTTTTTGATTCACTGTGTTTAACAGGTGCTTTCCTCCAGTACTGCTGTTAGTCAGTTTGTTCCTATTTTTGCATATGCGGAGTTGATTATTCCTATCTAAATGTGGAACTTTGCACTTTATTGATTGCATCTTCTTTATTCCAGACCATTTCTGCAATTTGAAATGACTTTGAAATACAGATGCTTTCTCTTTCTAAAGGACTTGAAACTTTACCCAATTCTGATGTCAAGCACAGATTTCACAAGTGTCATCTCTGTTCCCATGGTCACAAATGGGACTTTTGAACAAAACTGGACCCAAACTAGGCATCTATGGGACCCTGTTAGAAATGGCTGGACAGTTTGATAAGGAAACCTTGATAACTCCTGAATTACTGATTTTTCTAAACCACTTGTGCACCTAGCTTGCACCCATAGGTTATTTTTCCTCAGTTTGTGTGTCGGTGTCAAAAGCTTTACTGAAGTCAAGATGCAGACACTGCTTTTCTTCTTGCCTAGTGGCAGGTTACCCTGTCAAAGGGGAACATTAGATCAGATGTAATTTTTTTACTTTTGTGGTGTTTGGTTTTTTTGTGAGCTCATTGACGTTCCTGTATTCCCCTTGTGGCTGCTTAGAAATTTGTTTCTGGGTGGTACAGGCAGGATGGCAGTTTGTAATTCTTTCAGTTTTTCTATTTTCACTTTTTCAGGGAGAGTCTCAACCATCCTTTGTAGACTTTGTGTCTTCGCTCTTCTCAGTGAGTTCCTAAATGTAAGCCTAAACAGGTTTATGGCCATTGGTTGAGTGTTTTAATTGAGATTATTTTCCAAAATGACCTCCCTCAGTTTTCTCACATGTGCTTTCTTTGGTAAAAGAAGACAAGGCAGGAGGATGAGTGGCTCTACTGGCTCAGCTGGACCAAAAGCTTCTCTCCCACCTTGCCTCAGACAGTGGCCCGAAGTGGATAGCTAGGGAAGAGAAAGGGAAAGAGCAGCGTAAGTGTTGTATCATAGAATCATTTAGGTTGGAAAAGACTTTTAAGATCATCGACGTCAACCATAAGCCTAACACTGCCAAGTCCACTACTAAACCATGTGTCTTTAAGTGCCATGTCTACGCATCTTTTAAATAACTCTGGGGATGGTGACTCAACCACTTCCCTGGGCAGCCTGTTCCAATGCTTGATAACCCTTTCAGTGAAGAATTTTTTCCTAATATCCGATTTAAACCTCACCTGGTGAAACTTGACCTTTTTCCTCTTGTCCTGTTGCCTGTTACTTCACAGAATCACAGAATGGTCAGGGTTGGAAGGGACCTCTGGAGATCATCTAGTCCACCCCCCCCGCCAGAGCAGGGTCACCTACAACAGGTTGCACAGGACAGCGTCCAGGCGGGTTTTGAATGTCTCCAGAGTGGGAGACTCCACAACCTCTCTGGGCAGCCTGTTCCAGTGCTCCACCACCCTCAAAGTAAAGAAGTTCCTCCTCATGTTAAGATGGAACTTCCTATGTTCAAGCTTGTGCCCATTACCCCTCGTCCTATCAATGGGCACCACTGAAAAAAGACTGCTCCCATCCCCCTGGCATCCTCCCTTCAAGTATTTGAAAGCATTAACAAGATCCCCCCTCAATCTTCTTTTCTCCAGACTAAAGAGACCCAAATCCCTCAGCCTCTCCTCATATGAAAGATGTTCCAATCCCCTAATCATCTTTGTAGCCCTTTGCTGGACCCTCTCCAGCAGATCCCTGTCCTTCTTGAACTGGGGAGCCCAGAACTGGACGCAGTATTCCAGATGCGGCCTCACCAGGGCAGAGTAGAGGGGGAGGATGACCTCCCTTGACTTGCTGGCCACACTCCTTTTGATGCACCCCAGGATGCCATTGGCCCTCTTGGCCGCCAGGGCACATTGCTGGCTCATGGTCATCCTGTTGTCCACCAGGACTCCAGGTCCCTTTCCACAGAGCTACCTGGGAGAAGAGACTGACCCTCACCTCACTACAACCTCCTTTCAGGTAGTTGTAGAGAGCGACAAGGTCTCCCCTGAGCGTCCTTTTCTCCAGACTAAACAACCCCAGTTCCCTCAGCCGCTCCTCGTAAGACTTGTGCTCTAGACCCTTCAACAGTTTTGTTGTTCTTTGGATGTGCTCCAGCACCTCAGTGTCTTTCTTGTAGTGAGGGGCCCAAAACCAAACACACAAGGTGACAAGGAGTTGTGGAGGTCTCGCTCCCCTCTTGCTTATTCTGAAACTGGCCCCTCCTACCCACCTCCTTGCAAAGTTTCCTCTGTTCTGTTCTGATGAGTTTTGTCTCATCTCAACAATCCTTGTATGGGAGCTGGTGTCTCCTTTTTGGGCGGGGAGCCCAAAACCTCATCCAAGATTTGAGATACAGACTTATGTGTTTATTCAGTGTCATTTTGAGGACCTCTTGTATTTTTTTTTCCCTAGCACTTTCTAATGCTTGGCCCTGTTAATTCCCAAAGCTTTGACCATGGCTGATTATTGAGCCAATGTTTCACTGACCTTATTGCCATAATCCCAAGATCCCTGCATGTCAGTAATCAGCTCCCTATTGTGTCTTGTGTGATATCCAGCTTGCTGGTCCTGTAAGAGAAGGATTCCTCCACCACTTCATCAGAAGAGCATTCACATCCCACCCCAGCTCAGTGGGTTGAACCAGCTCACCTGTGGGGTCCAGCAAGAGGAGCATCAGGAGTGGCCAAGCACACGGCAGATAGCGTTAGCGCTCTCATTCCGGCAGGAGTGTGCTGTTGGGTCATGTCAGCTGTCAGTCCCCTGCACGCTTCGGCTCTGCTTGCTGGGTTTGGCTGTTACTCCACTTCAGATTTCCTGAAAGCCTCACCAGCCTACCCTGCTCAACAGAATGAAGTCTGAAACGGTGACTTTTCCCCCCGCCCCGGGCAGAGAAGGCTGTTCTCAGCACACTGCCTCAGTGGGCTGCCTGCAGCCTGCCCTTGGTGCCTTTTGCATGGTTTTCTTGAGGTCTTGGGGTCTGGAGACTGAAAAAACACACTTGGTAGTTGAAATTGATGACTGGCTGAACTTGCACCTCAAGGACCACCACTGGCTGATGAGACCATGAGGCGTTTCATCATTAGATATATCTCTTCTGTCCTCCAAACAAAGCCTGGGGAGACATCCTCCCGCCCTCTCTGCACGTTCTTCCCTCCCCATTCACAGCTCCTCTTCATGCAGCCTCACATCACACCAAGTCCTCCCGGGACACAGGACTTTAATACCTTGCTGCCACTCCTCCAAATTTGCGCCTTTTTTTTTTCTTTTCTTTTTTTAGTCCCAAGACCATACTGAAGAAGAAAATACCATCCTACAATTTCTAAATCTCTCTGTGTATTGCCATCTCAATGCATTTATGAATTTATGTTTAAGGCAGATACTGGTATAGACCAGCAGCCCTCAAAAGAAGGAACAAGGGAAGACGATTGCCAGCAGCAGATGTCTTGCAGACCTCTCCTGTTGTGAGAGCTTCAGAGTGTGTCTGCAAGTAGTGTTGGTCATGTTGGGTTTTGTCTGTGCAAGGTAATGCTGGTTCTCCCCTACCCAGCAGATGCAGCAGCAGCAGATGTATTCAGGGATATGCAGTATTTTTTTTCCCCTTTTTTGCTTTGGGAAGAACCACTGAAAGATTCACAACTGAAGTTTTTTTATTCTTCAAGCTGTCATCTGTAATATGTTAGTTATAGACTTTCTCTGGATAACGTGGGATTGGATAACAGTGGCCTAATCTTGATTTCCTAAATTTCATAAATGAGTGTTTGTGTTAATTTCTGAAGGTGAAATGGTTCTTTTGCTGCAGTGCAGTTGTTGCTGAATATTTAATCAGACTATATTCACATAATTTTTTTGTCTTCAGCAGAACTTTCTTGTAATTTTTCCTGTTATTAGCCTACCACTGCTGCAGCTGCAGATAGTGGTTTTTTTTTTATCATGAACTGTGGCATGACTTTGGAAGGGTATCTGGCCTGGAGAGTTGAGGCAAATATTTATATATTGTATGAGAATTGAATGACTGCAACATCATTTTGGGGATATGAACATGACTGATAAAAGTTTTATCTAAAATGGCTAAGAAGCATTGTTTATATTTTAAATGAAAACAGTAGGCTGCTTTTGGGGAAGGGTGATGAAAGAAGGATGGCAGGTTCAAGTGGTCCAGCAGAAGGAGAGAAATACAAGATGCGGGATATGCGTACAGGACAGCTGGGTGAGCATACTGAAGTCACGGTGCTTTGCACTGAGGAGAGAGCTGTAAATTTGTATCGCTTTTAGAGATTAGCCCATGAGAAGTAAATGTCAGTATCGTTCTTGTGTTTTTACAGACCAGGTGAGGCCGATGATTGCGAAGGTTAGGCCCTGCAAAGCGCTCACCAGGCCTAGGCATCACACCGCTTTATTTGCTTCTTGTTCATCTGTGAAAGAAGGAAGAAAACTATATATTTATTTATTTCAGTGATGCATGCAGTGGGTCTGAAAAGTACTACCATTTCTTCTGACTGCTTTGCTTTTCACTGTAGCAGTTTTTCAAACACTGAAGTCTTCTCTGACTGCGTCGGAGGTCTCCAAGGAGGACCAGCATGGTTAGGATGGGAGTTTACCCAGCTCGAGGCTGCAAACTGGGATGATGTAGGAAATACTCTGGCAATTGTACCGAAGTGATATGTCTTTCTGAGCATTATCCAAAACCAAACAAAATAACGAGAAGGATTTTTCCTTTCCTTTGGCACTTTTGCAGTGATGCTTATTATTCTGACATGGCCTTTCCAGTCATTCATGAGACATCTCAGGAGAGTGCAAGACACAAATTTCTAATATAAGTAATAAACAGTAGCTTCCCCTCTCTTCACCTAAATATGTGGTTTAATACTACAGAGATACAGGGTAGGTTTTCTGTGGCAGGTCATTTTTAAGAGCCTTCCACACAATTTTTATGTCAAAACACTGACTTAAATAATGCTGTTACAGAGATAATAACACAGAGAGAAGTTCAGAAGCTCAGGCAAGAAAGGAAAGACACATTTTCTCTTGGCGTTTGAAATGAGTTGGAAAGTTGATGAGGCAGGGAGGTGCACAAAGGCTCTTCCAGATGACATGAGCAGCACAGAGAAGAGCTTTGCACTAGCAGTGCCAACGTGATTTTGGATGGGCAAAGAAGAGGCCTGCGGCGCTTGAGCCAAGAGGCAGGAGCATCCTCTAGGGAAGAGACAGGAGCAGGGTCCCAGCACGAGGGATGCGAAGGCTGAGCTGCAGCATGGAGCCAGGCAGGCTTGTGTTTTAGGTGCCTTGTCTCAGTCCTGTGTGGGTACTGCTTGGTCACACGGGGGGCAATGCCAAAACGAAACGTGGCCTCGTCTGAGTTGCTTACAGATGAGGAATAACTGCATTGGCCTGTCATGTTGTTTATTCTCTTTAAATTCGTTAATGCATAATAATATGAGAATTTAGCAAGAAATCCTGTTTCTTCTCACTTCCTCTGCGTTGAGGCTGCTGTCTGCATTGTTTCCTTTCTTCTTTTCCATCCTCTTCTAATACTTACCAGAGGTCTGGGATAATGGATTTTTTCATTTCTACACCAAGTGCCGCACCTGCCATGTGAAATCTTTCTTTCTCTCTTGAGTGAAAGCTTTAACCAACACTTCTCCCAGACAGAGATTAAGGCCTTGGTATTGCTGTTTGGGCTGGATGTTTGATTAATGCAGAGTCCCTTTATTGTTACCCTGCCTTTCTGCTCTTCCTCATTAGAAATCAGTGACTTCCCCAATTAATTCGTGACACAGAGAAAAGAATGCCTAATGATAAAGATAGATAAATATATAGCACACATTCAGCTAGTAAAATAAGCTATTTTCCCATGGGGAGAGGAGATTAAGCAGGGGATGCATTTGCCTTCTGCAGGTGCTAGTAGAAGCCTGTGACAGACGGCAGCACAAGACATATATGCATGCGTTTATTTACATACACATACTCCTAGAAGAACTGAGCACAGTTCCTGTTCATATAGAATTTTGTTTTGTGTTTACGCTTCAGTGAAGTGACATGGTGGTTTGGAAAGGGTCTTGTTCTTGCAAGCTACTGAACGTTTCTGTTAGCAGTCAGCAACACAGTGTCAGCAGGGAGAATATTTATTTGCTGAGGTTTGTCCAGGGAGGAACTGCAAGGAGGGGTGTGTGGGTGTGTTTTGGCCAGAGCGCAGTGCCGTGGGGATGTAATCCTTCCCGTAATGAATTGCACAATTTACTCAGATCAGAACAGGTATGTTGATAGTTTGCTGTAACCCTTTTAGCACTTACATCCAGGGTTTTCACCACTATTTAGTGATGTAGTCCTTCCAGACACAGACGGTGTGAATATGTGCAGCAGTTCACCTGGGGTTAGGGTTTGATGAGTGCAGTTCTGCTGTCCTTTCCCTGCTGCCTCTCAGCTGAGCTGCCGGTGGCTATGCCGGGGCTGGCAGTTGGGGCTTGCTGCAATTCCTTTTGGTCGGGATGGGAGCACAAGCCTGAGAGGTGTGATGCAAAGCCCAAGCCAACAAGCTCTCTTGGACATTTGCTGATCCTGTGCAGGGGCAGTGTGGATGGATTGCTGATGCAAAGAGAGGTGGGAGTAGCTCAGAGACATCTCAGGTCCAGCTGTTACATTTCTTCTGCAATGGTGAGATGGTTATTTGCTGTGTTGGTGGTGAAACCACTGTGGCCAGGGCTTGCCTTACCCCAGGGTAGAGGGGGCAGAGCTGCTGGAGCTTGGGGCTGCAGGATTTGGAGCTGTCTGGAACCTGACTGTAGGGGTACGTGCCAAAGGCACTGGGACCAGGTCCAGTGTGGTAGGTAGTGTTACAGAACAGAAGAAGGGATCAGGTTAGGAAAGCAAAACCCAGATAGAGGTAAATCTGGCCAGGGGCGTCAGGGGCAACAAGAAAGCCTTCTATAGGTACATCAGTGACAAAAGGAAGACCAGGGAAAATGTGGGCCCACTCAAGAAGAAAATGGGAGACCTGGTCACCCGGGACATGGAGAAGGCTGAGATACTTAATGACTTTGTTGCCTCAGTCTTCACTGGTAAGGGCTCTAACCACACTGCCCAAGTTGCAGAAAGCAAAGGCAGGAGACGCTGGAAGAATGAGGTACTGCCCAATGTAGGAGAAGGTCAGGTTTGAGACCATCTAAGGAACCTGAAGGTGCAGGAATCCATGGGACCTTATGAGATGCATCTGTCGGTCCTGAGGCAACAGGCAGGTGAAGTTGCCAAGCCACAATCCATCATATTCAAGAAGCTGTGGCAGTCTGGTGAAGTTCCCACTGACTGGAAAAGGGGAAACATAACCCCCATTTTTAGAAAGGGAAAAAAGAACACCAGGGAACTACAGGCTGGTCAGTCTCACCTCTGAGCCTGACAAGATCATGGAGCAGATCCTCCTGGAAACTACACTAAGGCACATGTAAAATAAGGAGGTGATTGGTGACAGCCAGCATGGCTTCACTAAGGGCAAATCGTGCCTGACAAATTTGGTGGCTTTTTACAACAGTGTTATAACATTGGTGGATATGGGGAGAGCAACAGGTGTCATCTATCTGGACTTGTGCAAAGCATTTGACACTGTCCTGCACAACATCCTGGTCTCTAAATTGGAGAGACATCTTTTGATGCAGCCCAGGATGCAGTTGGCTGTCTGGGCTGCAAGTGCACATTGCCAGCTCATGTTGAGCTTCTCATCAACCAACACCCCCAAGTCCTTCTCCTGAGGGC